>CM036588.1:10730000-10935000 GCA_020745705.1 Hemiprocne comata
AAAAATATCCATATTCCAGGGGAAAAAAAACCTCACCACTGAAATGTCAAAATTCAGTCCTTTAAAGTTATTATAAACTACAGCTATTTAAGACATATTACGGGGAAGTTCGTTAAACCAATTTCACATTTAAGAACCACCACTCAGAAAACTGGGACCCTGACATTAAACCACTATTTGACACAGTAATTGAAGCCTCTGGAACAACAAAATAAAGTTGCTTTAAGTAGGTTGTATTCATCATTCTCTATATTTATATATATTTTTTAATATATCACTTTGTCAAATGAGCATCTCCTGCATATTTCCTGTTCCCCCCCTTCAACAATTCTATAGAATAAAGAAGTAATACTATATTCTTTTTTGAACAGGAAGAAACCAAAAGCATGGATTATATAAATATGGAATAATGCTATTAATGTCAAAAAGAGTTTCACTATTTATTTCAAGAGAGCCAGGACTTCTTCCTTTTTTTTTTTTAATAAATTTTTGAAGGCTAAAGCTATGCTAGCATTTTGATATTTTGAGTAAAAAGCAAGTATTTTAGCCAGGCAAACATTTTTTCTCTTGATGCTGTGAGATATGGTTAGCCAATATTAACTGACTGCCATGTGAACTGAAAAGAAATAAGGGTTAATTGTCTTTGAGATCTGAGGAAAACCTGCACCTTCTGGTGAGCTGTGTACAAAACTAAACCCTGAGAGACTGACATTGGCAGATTGTGGTGATTTTAAAGATTACTTTAATTCACTTTCAATGGCAAGTTAAATAATGGAAGATTTTTATGGTTTATTTTATATCTGTAATCGTTTTTCTTGAGTCCTTTTGCAAATAAGATTGTTATAAAAAAGAATTTTTCACTAGGCCAAAGACACAATTCAAATGCTGCACCTTGGACTGAGTAACACGGGGCACAAGTAGAAACTGGGAGAGGAGTGGCTGGAGAACAGCCCTTCAGAAAAGGTTCTGGTTGGCAGTGGTTTTTCCTGGCAGCCAAGAGGGCAACCCCCAGCCTGTGGTGCATCTGACAGGGTATAACCAGATGGTCAAAAGAGGTGATTGTTCCCCCTGTATTCAACGTTGGTGTGACTTCACCTCAAGTCCTATGTGCAGTTCTGGGCCCCATCATTTAAGAAGGATTAGAAGGTCTTTGCATGCACTTAGAGGAGGGCAACAAAGCTAGGGGAAGGGCTGGAAGGAATGTCCTGTGAGGAGCAGCTGAGAACTTTGGCCTTGTCTAAGTTCGGAGAAGAAGAGGCTGAGGGATCACCTCATGGCTCTCTGCAACTTCCTGAGGAGGGAATGTGGAGAGGGAGGTGTTGATCTCTTCTGCCTCCTAGCCCGTGATAGCACACACATAGGAATGGTTCAAAGCTGCACCAGGGGAGGTTTAGACTGGACATTAGGAAGCGTTTCTTTACTGAGATGGTGGTTAAACACTGGAACAACTGGTCAATGCCTGTCAATGTTTAAGAGGCATTTGGACAATGCCCTAAAGAACATGCTTTACGTTTTGGTCAGCCCTGAAGTGGTCAGGCAGTTGGACTAGATGATCTTTGTAAGTGCCCTCCAAATGAAAACTACTTCTATTCTATTCTATTCTATTCTATTCTATTCTATTCTATTCTATTCTATTCTATTCTATTCTATTCTATTCTATTCTATTCTATTCTATTCTATTCTGTTCTTTCATATGCTTTCTCCTGGGAGTTGTGAACCAGAACAACTGGAGAAACCAGATGTTTCCCTCCCAACAAAACCCTCCCCACCCTCCCCTGGTTGGCAATTACTGGGCTAGGTAAAAGGCAGCACAAGAAATTATATTTTCCAGTTCCAGCTAAAAAGTGTGATAGTTGGCCAGCAATGAGGTTAAGCAGAACAGGTATCTGCTGAACTCACATTGAAACATTCTCTGTAATTAGTGCATTGATTTCAGTCCTCCAGCCAGCTGCCAGTGTCCATGACATTTGTACTAACCTTCCACCTTTGAAGAGGAGCATGTTTCTACCATTTTGGTCAGAATTGTCTGATGAATTCACAAACTGTCTGGAAGAGAGAGGGGTGCCAGTGGGAGACACTTTTGGATAGGCAGGCAAATGGAGAGTGTGATCCTATAAAACTCCTTTATATATCACATAAAACCCCAAGATACTACAAGAATAATAATATTAACAAAAACAAATAAGGAAAGTTGGGATACTGCTTAAAACAATTGTTTTATGATAATACAAATAAGAGGTATCTGGATGTTTTAACCCTACACAGCCTATTTATATAAAAATTGATGTCTTGAATTTCTATGGTAGTAGAGCTTTCATGACTGAATGGGAAAATTTCACTCGATGCAAGCATTTACATGAGAAAAAATTTCTAGATTTACCACAAAATCCAAAAAGAATACAACACACCATCTTTTTTTATTCTGGCAAGATTTTCATATTTTCAAATGTCCACTCAGCAGCCATATTTTTTGTATTAATTTTTACTAACACCCTCAGCACTGAGTGCACCCTTGGCAAGTTTGCTGATGACACCAAACTGTGTGGTGAAGTCAACAAGCAGGAGGGAAGGGATGCCATCCAGAGGGACCTTGACAGGCTTGAGAAGGGGTCTCGTGCAAACTGCATGAAGTTCAACAAGGCCAAGCACAAGGTTCTGCACCTGGGTCAAGGCAATCCCATGCACGAATACAGGTTGGGAGGAGTAGGGATTGAGGACGGCCCAGAGGAGAAGGACTTGGGAGTAGTGGTCAACCAGAAGTTAACATGAGCCATCAATGTGCACTTGCAGCCCAAAGAGCCAACCTTATCCTGGACTGCATCAAAAGAAGCACAGCCAGCCGGTTAAGAGAGGTGATTCTCCCCCTCTACTCTGCTCTGGTGAGACCCCACCTGGAGTACTGTGTCCAACTCTGGAGTCCCCAGCATAAGAAGGACACAGAACTCCTCGAGCGTGTCCAGAGGAGAGCTACAAAGATGATCAGAGGACTGGAGCACCTCCCCTATGAAGATAGGCTGAGGAAGTTGGGGTTGTTTAGCCTAGAGAAGAGGAGGCTCCGAGGTGACCTTATAGCAGCTTTCCAGTATCTGAAGGGGGCCTACAAGAAAGCTGGGGTAGGGCTTTTTACACGGGTGTGTAGTGAGAGGACAAAGGGGCAATGGTTTGAAAATTAAAGAGGGGAGGTTCAGGCTATACATTAGGAAGAAGTTATTTCCTGTGAGCGTGGTGAGATGCTGGAACAGGTTACCCAGGGAGTTGTGGATGCCCCCTCCCTGGAGGTGTTCAAGGCCAGATTGCATGAGGCCTTAAGCAACCTGGTCTAGTGGGAGGTGTCCCTGCCCATGCAGGGGGTTTGGAACTATATGATCTTTAAGGTCCCTTCCAACCCTAGGCATTCTATGATTCTATACAGAAACATACACTTTGTTAATGTTGCTTGTGTTTTTTTCTCCAACGTAGACACAAGCATGCATAAAAATGTACATAAATATATACATAAATATATATATAATCACACACATGTTTGTTATGTAGAAACCTGCATAGACATGAATCCTTAGTCATTTCATAGCATTCCTGACACCTCTTCTTACTTAGATTATGACATTCTTCAGAAGACAGAAATAAATAACCGGTCTCTTTTAAGAACAAAGGCTGAAGTGAATATATTTAAAAGCTGCACAGTGTTTTGATGTTATTATTGCAATCAAAGTCAGAAAATCACAGTAACCAAGTAATAAAGAATGACTTCAAAGCCTAAACTGTCTAACGATCATTTGACAACTGCAGCAGTTCATCTGTATTTATGCAATTTATATTATATACTCATATATTTATATCATAGACTGAAGTGTGCAATTTATGGCTATATGGTTAAAAATCAGAAAAAGACATCAGGATACAAACTCTAACCTAACCTACACTCAGGGTTATGCTACATGATAGATGTGTGTGTGTGTGTGTATACAGGTGTATATATAAGATTTGTAGGTCTATAATACCAATGTGTTGTTGAAAGTGCTTATTCTTCACTTGCCACTTGTCTTACTCTTCTGCAATTTTATAGAGGTGAGTAATTTCTTAGCCTTTCTATCTGCTATTGAAGGCCCTGGAAGGCCAATCTGAACTTCACTCAAACATTAGCAAGATGTTTGAGGTTTGTGCTGGGTTGGGAAACCAGGAGTTCTGGGATCTTTAGCAGCTGATTGCCACTTTCCCCTTCTTTGTGACTGAGGGGATAAGCATTGTCAGTGTGACAGTTGTTCAGGGTAAAGGTGTTACTTCAGCATATTTGTTTATCTCCAGTCATAAAGCCTGACATTGGTGGTGGCTTCATCCAGTGCTAATGCTACTGCTATAAAAAAAAAAAACAAAACATGATTATGATAAAAATAAAAATAATTTAAAAATTAAGAATAATAATAATAACAGTAATAATCTTTCCCTTGGGTAATATTTTTTTTCTTTATTGTCAAAGACTGTTTACATTTATGAGTGTCACATAAATTTATGACAATAAAAGGAAAATTTACAAAACCTGTGAAGCAATTAAGTTAAAGTCACTGTCATTAAGTGTCCCCTGATTATCAGCATTGTCTGATTTCTGAGTTGTGTCATTTTCTGCAAATAGTTTCATTCCTGGGTACCAAGCCTTGAATTACTTGGGAAATTTGCATGTTACAATGACTCCAAAGGCAGTACTTGGATAATATGTTGCCTTCAGCAGCAAAGACAGATGGTGGATCTCCTGTTCTCCCAATACACCTGCATCGTACTGCAATCACTCGTTCAGTTGTTCTTATTCAGATGCTTGTGAGACTGCTCAGTGAAGTTCCCAATATCCACCTGATAGAACTGAGATACCAGCTTGAACTGGTTTAAATGTTAGGGTAGACAAAGTGGAGGAATTAATTGCTGGACATGGTTTAAAATTCTTGAGTATCAAAGGGCCAAAATAATGTTTCTAAAAAATGTCTGTGTCCTTCAGATAGAGATTTGGGTAATAGGACAAACTGTCTTTCTTTCAGATGTCCCACATAGAAAAGCAATAAGAAATGTACAAAATTGGGATGGTAGAGTTATGGGTTTTTTTCCCAAGGTGAGATGTGACAGTGCAAGAGTCAGGCACAGGGAGATGCAGACTCAAAATCGCCCCTGTATCAAAAACTATTTTGATGGCTGATGTGTCACTCCAGACATATTAATAATTTATTTTCCTATTAATTGGAGGTAAAGCACTGACAGCTTTTTGCTATTAGTTCAATCATTGTTTTATTGAATTAATAGTAATTAAGTACTTTCCATCTTCCTGATGACTGTTAGACCCAGATATCTATGACAGGTCATTAGTTGTAGAGAAGAATGGTCAGGCGCTAATATTAAGCAATGAGATCACTTACTCATACACTGCAGAGGTTAGAATTAATAATAATGCTAAATTGAATCTCATTAATAATTCATGGTGAAAAATCCAAAACAATTTGCTATGGTTACCAGGAGAGATGTATTTTTAAGAAACAAGGGCCAAATTAGCCTTTGCTGTACCCAGGTGTAATAATCAGGCATAGAGCTTATCTACTGGCAGGCAGAGACAGAGGCTTGGGCAAAAGCAAATGCTGAAAGAAATTGGGAATTAAAGTAAGCAGCAAAGTTGTTGTATGTGTGCCATGTGCTATAGCAGAAAATAAAAAAGTAACATAGACCAATGTGATTTTGGGAGGCATTAAATTAAAGAATCAGAAGAGATTAGTATGCTGCTATTAACTACTTGTGAGAACACACCTGAGATACATACTTGAGGCCTCCAGTCCTTGGGAAAAAAAAATAGAAATGCCAAGAAAAATGAGAGTAGAAGGGATTACTAGGCACTGGAGGAAAAGCAATTATTTGGAGATCATATAAATATAGAATAATTCAGGAGACAGGGACATTTTAAAGAGAAAAGTGTGATATTCTTTAATAAAATCATTTCTTGGTGGATGTGCTTCTGGTTGTAAGGAGTCAGAGCCTCCTGAGTTTCTCAAGGCTGTTTAGAGTTGTGTGCAGGGGGCTGCACATTTCCTCAGCTGCCTCCACGGGAAGATGAACCCTTAGAAGAAAAGGAAAAGAAGTAACAACATGTCTGTGCAAAGATGTTCCGGTTCTATTTCAAAATCTAACTGATTACTTCCTGAGCTTCTCTCTGTTGTATTTTAGTTCATAGTTTCGTAGAAGAACTATTGAAACCTCAGCCTCACTGGGTCACAGGATGCTCAGCCCAGCCCTGTTCTGCCATGGAGCAAAAAGATTCCAGAGAAATTAGCATCTCCTGCTTATGAGTTCTGTCTTCTCATTTTATTGAGAACTTTTGGCTCTGAGCTGTGGAAAAGAGTTGGTGAAAGCCTTGTAAGTGCAAAATACTGATGAAGTAAGGTGGAGTAAGGTGGAAACATTAATAAAATAGCTATATATAATATTTGAGGGCCATAGGAAGAAACAGTATTTAGAAGGGAGAGAAAAAACAAACATCTAGAAAATGAAAGCAATCTTCAACAAAGTGGGTGAATCATCTGATGAAAAGTGTTTTGCCTAATAAAAAATTGATGCATTTTGAATTAGGGAAAACAAACTTTTGAAAAAATACTGCCAGGGTCTCCTAGCATTATCAGTGGCACAAAAACCTAAAATCTCACCCTGACTTTGAGAAGAGCTCAGGAGTCAGATAGATGTACTCTTGCACTGATGTCTAAAATGAACCTGATGTTAAGTAGGTGACCTGATCATTCCCTTGCCTTGCACGTTCTTCAGTATTCCTGCAACAAACACTGCCAGCCTACACTTCAGTTTTCTCCAATGAAACCAAGTATGACACTTCCCCACTCAGAAACAAATTGGCACAACACTCCGGGTGGGTTGCAAAAGCATCTCTAAACACTGCTGTCACCATGCCTTCACTATTCATTTGTGTATTAAACTCCTAATTTTGAGTGCTAGCAAGAGGTTTCTCAAAGTTCACACAGTGTAATTGTTACCTGAGGCTGGGAGATACTGCTCTGCTTTCTAGGTTATTTAGCTGCAGATAATTTATGAGATTGCTGAGGAGGTTGAAAAATGGTTTCACCTCTCAGTTGTTCCTGCTTGCACTGGTTTTACAACAGATGGGAGAAAATTTTGCAGTTGTAAATATTTGATTCGTGCCGTCCAGCTGCCTCCCGTTGCTTGATGAAGGCAAAAGCTCAATGGCTTGAGAGGAGCTTCGGAGTTTTTTTAGAGTGTTAGAGCTGGTTTGACAGATATACATATCAATAGTTTTCAAGTGTAAAATAATTCTTTATTTCAGTGCTTTTCTGCTATTCTTATTTATATGAGGTAGCATCACTGAAGCTGCACAGGGTATCACAGATCTACATAGAACTACAGTAAGTCAAGTGAGCAGGAGTAATGTTCATGGAGTTAGCTGGGTAAGACAAACCAACCTTGGTTCCTAGGTTTGCCAGTGACTTCTTATCTCATTTTGGATATTTTTCTTAGTACCTACCATTTTAATGATTTAGAATTACGACCCATGAGTAAGAGCACAGCAGTACATATACTCTCGTAAGATAGTTTTTTGAGATAAGGACACCACAAATTTGTTGGATTTGGGTTTTAGTCCCTTCACTGGTGAATCATTTCTGACACTGGTCAACTTACTTAGTATCAGACATTCTTCGATCTAGATTTTTGTGTCTATTTCGGATGCATCCTCACAGTCCTTACGCACCTGTCTAGCCAAAGGTTTTCATGTTACAATCCTATGACTAACCCTGCTGAAGGGCAAGATCTGCCCTCAGCTCCTGTTGCAGTCAGCCACATAGTTGTGCCATTCCTTTGTGTCATTTCTGGCATTCATCTGAGCCCTCATTCAGCGTGAATACAATGCTTACTGTTGGGAATGGGAGTTTTGGGAGGGGTTCTTTTATTTTTGTTACATTTAATTTTCTAAGCTTTAGTTCTAGAAGTGATTCGTGGAGGGAAGGGAGGGGATCAGGAGAGTGACACATGCAGTGCAAGGGAAGCATTTAGCCAGAGCCAGGAGATGCAGGAAGTAGATGTGATTGACACTATTGATGTAACTGTCTTACCAACAACATGAAAACTCTGAATTACCTGATTTAGGAGCTTAGTCAGCAAAATTCCTGTTCTTTTTAAGGTGAGACACCAGCACCTTCAGAAGAGATGATACAGATCTCAGATGGGCAAAATCTTTTCCCCACTGACTCCGAGGTAGCCCAATTGTTTAGCAAGGATGGTTCACTTCTAGGAAACTAAAATAAAGTTATTTGAACACTAAACCAAGCACTTCAGTTGAAAGTCTGAAATTAGGTGGGATCTGGGTCCTTGCCACCAACAGAAGGTCTCAAGGAGAGTGGAAGCTGCTGAGAAAAAGGCATTGTCTGCCTCCAGGATCTTTTGTGAAAGCAGTTGCATGATGAGTAGACAGTAAAGCCTGTTTTCGGAGTGAGACTTGGATCTGTGTCCTTAGTGATTATACACTAAACTGCTGATAAGATGAAAATTCCACTTCATCTTTCAGGAGGAAATAAAAAAATAAAAAATAAAAGCTTAATTGGCTCTAAGGAGCCTCTCAGGTAAGCTAGGCAAGGGAACACACTGGGAAGGCACTGAGTTTAGATATAATTAGGGTTTCTAATCGCTTGGTGGCATCAGACCCTAGGGAATGTTATACCAACACACGTGTTTAAGGGACTTCAGGCATATCTAGAGCAAGGGCAAAATTGAACAGGGCTCATGTAAGTGCAAATAACATCAGAATATTTAATTCAAGAGATTAGAGAAACATTTGGATGCTCAAATCAGTTTTTTGAACTAACCTTTTAGTCTGTCTGTGCCAGAGTTCACCATCTGAAAAATGGAGCAAAACAGTGTCTTCCCGTGTTGAAGGAGAGCTGAGTACCACAATGACAGTAAAATCTGGATCCTTCTGTACTAAGGAGTGACAGAGGAAGGAATCAAAAGCTTTTATATCTATTTATCTGTCTAATAGCTGTATTTCCATAAGTGGTCAGAATTTGCAGTTTCCTTTATGATATCTGAGAAGCCCCTGTCTGCTGGGATCTTGCAAAAGCTGCCTCCTTAATGGCTCCATATCCAATTTCTCCATTTGTAAAATAGAGATTGTAAAATTTTGTCTGGCTGAGTTGATCAGATAGAAAGCACTTCAGGGCAGGGATCATGTTTTACCATAGAAGAGTATCATATAGGAAAGGTAATAAACAAAGTATCCATCCAAATTGTTTTAATAGAAAATGGTGTTCTCAACAGAGGATATGGGCAAACACATCAGTTACTACATATTGTAGAAAAGATAATGCAAAACTTGCCCAACATCACCTTGAGGCTCAGTTCTATGGTTACTTGATGTGAGATAGGTTATGTTTTGTCATTTCTGCTACTCAGTTTCTCTGTTGCATTTAGTGAATATGTAAAAGTCCTCCTTTTGGTGTCATTGTGAGGCTTCATTCATGCTTGCGAAACACCTTGAGCTCCTCTAACAGTGGCTGAAAAACTTAATTATTCTGACATGCAAACAATAAAAAGTTGGGGAGTAGGCATCTCCATCTCTCCTTTAAACCCACTTGACTTACAAGCTCTATAACTTTCAAACAAGATTAGCATTATCAATGAATCACTGGGTTCACAGATGAGAAACACAACAGAATGCCATGTTGCACAGGCATGTGTACTGACTAAAGGTGCCTTAGCAACAGTTATAGCTGCACTGCAACAGATTGTGCCCTAAAGCAGAAAATATCCTGCACACAAGAGGTTATTCAGGTATAGAAAAAAAAATGGAAAAGTTTAGTTATCATTGTTATCATTTGCAAGGCAGAGAGATAAAGAGAGCAGGAGCAGGAAAGGTGGGACTATGGGAAGGGGAAAAAGGAACAGGGAGAAATTGCAAAGCTCTCAAGTTTTAAGACAGCTCAACCAGCTGTCGGGTAGCCAGGCAGAACAAAGTAGAGCACGTTTTGGGAAGAAAACATCTCTGTTTACAACCACCAGGGTATCCAGGGGTTCAGTGCTCTCACACACCACCGAGTGCTGATGATAACGTCCCTTGTCCTGTGAGTCCTGTGCTCAGCTTTCTGACAGCTCCCTCTCCTTTCTCACACATCCTCACTGTGTCCCAGGGCGTACCTGGTTCTCAGGCTTGCTCCATCCAAAATCAATGAGAACCTCATTGTCTGTGTGCCAGGCACGCTCTGAAACACTGATTTGCCACTAGTTTTACTGGGGCAGCTCTAGGGAGTGATGCAGGAGGAAAAGGGGAGGAAAAAAAGAAGGCAAAATTAAAATCACTCGTTATTAATATATAACACTACCAGCCTCATATAGGATGTGAGGAGGTACACAGACTTTTGAGAAACAGTTACACAGGGGGCATTGCTATATTTAAAAAAAATAAAATGGTGGCTTTTCAGCTTAGATTAGCAGCTGGTACCAGTGAATGGCCAGGGCTGGAATCAGGGGCCCAGGCTGCAGGAGGCTCTGAAGGGTGAAGATGGCTGACAAAATGAGGACTGTGGAATGTCCCAGTTGTCCCTTACACTGTAGCTGCATTTAATTTAAAGGTAATTGTGATGTAGTGGGAAAATTATTAATACCTATATGTTCAAAGTAGCTCTTCCTTCCCAGTCCTGTAAGTCTGCACTAGAATCAGTGCTGGATCTTGAGGAACTTCTGCAATAAGGACCATGTTCTTACTATGTTTTAATGAAACCCAGACAACATCCATTTCTACCCCAGTTAAAGCAGAATTGTTAACCCTGTTAAAACAGTTGCAGAAGGGTAAATCTCCTTGAAATATGTTGTTACTCTGTTTTAGCACATGGATTTTAGGGTTTTTTGGGGGAGAGGAAATAGAGGTAATTAGCTGCAGGACACAGTATGTCCAAGACTTTTTTTACCTCAGATTTCTTGTGTGACTGAGAGGCACCTCTGAGGCCTAGATACCAAATGGGGAAGAGAGGTTTGCTTTGCCTTGCCTAAACATTGTATTGTCTCCCTGCTTGAATCACTGAATGCCACAGTCGCAGCCTCTGTGAATCAGGATCCCATTCATTCCTGGGTTTCCCCTTGTTCTGGAGAAAGTTGCTTCATGTGGATTGTCCCCAGGAACGTTCATCTGTTTCCTTCCTCTGTGACTTCGATGAATATAATGTACAAGCTGAGCACCAGACTCAGACTTCTGCAGACTACCATCAGGTTTAGACTTCACACTTTCTTTTAGCACCAAAACAGGGCAGGAGGAAATTGCTGCTACTTCATTCGAAGTGTGGAAAGAGGGAAGAGAGTTCAAACTGCCTCATCTTCCAAGACGTTTCTGGAGTGGTCCAATGGCACAGGCAGCCAGTAGGTCCTTCCTGAACTTGCAGTTGCCTGTGGTGAGCCAAGCCCCAGCTTGCTGCTCTATCCAGATGGCATCACTGCTCAGGGATGAATTTCCATCATGAGAGTTGATAATACCGATCTGGGTATTACCGGCATCATAATAATAGCCTCCACCAGGTTACTTTATTAATTCTTCAAGTGAAATAGATAAGAAAGAGCAAAGCTAACACAGATAATTCCTCTGGGACACTGAACCCTCAGGGCAAATGAGAAATTACCCTCATCTCAGCTTTGGCATCCTACACAGCAAGCTCTCCACAGCTCTGTGCTGTTCCAAGCCTTTTTCTCATCACATATCACAGCAGGAAGAGCAGCTGGAGAAGATGGTGATGGGTGAATATATCAAGATTGCAACTTCTCTTGACTAATGCCCAGAAAAGAAGGGGAATCCCAAAATGCTGTTGGCACAATGGCACCTGCTCCTCAAGACCTGTCAGCCTTTAAAATCAGAATTCCTGCACTGCTCATGTGGTGAATCAATGTGATATTTTTCAAAGCTGGAGCAAAGTGTGGGCAGCTTCCCTCAAGACTTATGAGTACTTTAATTTGGAACCAGGTTTTGGCTGAAACACTTTAAACTTGAAAAAAAAATCTTTGTCTTCATCCCCTCCAGCTAGCCTGAGTAGAGACCACAGGTAATCCCTTTGCCTCACTCTTTCACCTGACTCAGCTTCAGTGGGTTAAAGACCTACTGCAGAACCCAGTGAAGACAACAAATCTACTGCAGACATTCATGGGTTTTAGATCAAACTGAAGATCCTGAATCACTCTTTAAAAATCATTGATGTTATGTTGCATGGCCACCTTCCACCTTTTAAGCCATGCATGCAGGGATGCAGTAGGTATTTTTCTATACTGTGAAATGAGTAGAAGAGAAATACCCTCTTTTGCTACTTCAGCCTAATGTCTTTATGCAGATTTGAGTAATATTTCATTATGAAGGATTTATTTTTTTGTCTGAAGAAAAAGCTTTTTACCCCTTAAAAGGCTTTCCTACTAACAAGGATCAGAAGTTCCCACCTTAGTTTACTATATGCATTTCTAGAGCCATAACATGTAAAATTTTGTTCCAAAGCATTTCCAACAGTTTTAAACCAAGGGACTGTGAAAAAAAAAATAATAAAAAAAAATTATTAGGTCAGTTTTAACAGTGAAAGCTGCAATGTTTAGTTGAACAGTTTTACACTGGAGTTAGATGGCTGGGGGCTGAAAGGGTGAAGCCTATCTGGAAATATTCCCCACTCAAAAGACTTTTGGTCTTAGGATGAAAGTTGGCTTTAGATTTTACTGAGTTACTGACTTTAAAATAAGAAAAGGGTGTCAGATTGTGAACTTGACTTGTGTTCTGCTAGTTATTTGCATTAAAATTTTTATTTCATCATGCTGAAATTTGGGCTCATAGACCCCTGATTGTATGGAAGCATATCAGAAGATTTTAATTTATCTTTTTTCTTTCAACTGTAAGTCATTAATAAGTTTAATCATTACCCATTACATTTAATGCCTTAAAAAAAAATATTCTTAAAATAGCAGCTTCTAATTCTTCATTTCTGGGAAGAAAAAAATTTTTGTTTGTTTATTTGTTTGTAGGAAACTGAGATTACTAAGCAATCACTTGATTTCAAGAGCTGAGTCTTTATGGAAAATATCAGTATTGTAAATTAAGGTAATACTATGGAAATGTATTAACCTGGCTCAAAACACCAATCCAAGTCAGAAGCTAAGGACAGGTACATGCAGAAATACTCAGGTTGCAGACTCAGCTTATTTTTCATGCTAATAGCAAAGCACTAGCCATTGAAAAGATGAGTTGATTAGGATGAACAAGAAGGGCACTGGATAGACTCTTTCCCAGGAAACCGGTGCTTGTAAAATTCAAAACTGGCCCTTATTTTTTCAGGTCAAATTATACTCCTGTTAGAAAGATTTCTTTTATTATTTTTTTTTCCTGGAATTAATAGACCGGCAGGAACTTACTGAGTTGACTGCTTTGAAGGATGTACTTTTTTTTTCCCAGAAAACTTATAACTTAATCAAATCAGAACACATTTTCATTTAGTCCTTTAGAAAGGTTTCTTCAGTGTATTTTCCATGCCAAATTCAGCCTCTAGCCACTTCTCTCTAGGACTGTTTAATTAAGCATTTCAGAGCTGGAGGTTTTGGGTGGTTTTTTAATTACATGAAAAAGTTTTTCTCATCTGTTTTTAACTGATGCTCGTGTACACCAAGCTGGTAGAATAATTTTACAGTAAACTCTTTAGAAATCAGGCACAAAGCAAGAAAAGCCAACTTCAGTTTGCATCAACAGAGACTTATTTTTCTGTCCAAGAGGGAAACAGTGTTTAGTTATGAGGTTCTGCAAAATAAATTACTGAACAATGATCCAGGTTATCCATTTGAGTAATCTGGCAGTACTCTATTAGCAGTATGAAGCTGTGCCAATTTATAGTAATTAGTGACTGAGACAGTATGGCACTGCATTGAGAAATGTTACATGGCTCTTGGTAAGGTGCAGTCAAAACACGTCGCACAGAATAGATATTTACCATTTGATGTTTTCATTAGCTACTAGAGCTCTGAATTTTGAAATAGACCTGAAAAGAGTAACTTGTTTGTTATGTATTCGTTTTCACTTCCCTAAGTTTAGACTTAAATATTAATGAAGGAGAGAAAGATTAAAAAAAAAATAAAAGCAAATCCCATAAAACCCCTCTAGCCATGCTGTGGGAATCCATCATTTTCTAGCTAGTGGCAATACAAATACTGTAATGTCTTTTTCCTCTTCATTTTTAAGGATAGTTAGTGATACCTGAACTACCTGGAAAATAAGTAAATAAAAACAATGGAATATTCAGGTGCTTGTGTATTCTTGGCATCCGGATGGAGCACATTTCTTCCTGGTTAGCTCAGTAAGAGCTGTCTGTCATCTCTGCCAAGCTCCAGCTCCAATGCTCAGCACTGAAAACATTCCCTTTTGATGCTTCCTTGGCCATAACTCAATCTTTCTAGTAGCAACAAGAGTTGGATAAAGGAATGTTTTTCAGTTTGCTGCTGAAATAACAAGCCTGGGGAAAAGTACTAGTCTGTGCTGAAGTGAAGAAGAGATTTCTTGTTGGATATAAAATAATTCTTTAACCCAAGTCTATTTTAGTTAGTTGATTTTGTTGGGGTTTTTTGTGTTTGTTTTTTTTTTACTTTTGTTTTGCTGGTTGATGTTTTCAGTGAAATATTACCTCAATTTTATCTTTAAAATACTGAAAAACTTTTCTAGTTTTCCAAAATGAAACATATAATTAAAAAATCCAGCAAATGCTCTTCTTATATTTAGCATTTATCTCAGTTTGAGTGGCTGGAGGGGATTCTTGTTTATCTCTGTGTTTGTTTTCATCCAAAAAAACAATCAGCTGAAGCTGGATTTGAAAACCTGGTTTAGTCTCGATAAACCAAGTTGTAATTTTTATTTAATGTATTCATTCACAACCTTTGCAGATGAATGTAGGGGACAGACTTCTGCCATTGTCCCATGTACAGCCTGGGAACAACTTCAGCTCTTCCTGAGTCTCAGGGCTGCAATTCAGCAGGTTTTAAAAGCAGCTATCAGAAAGTGTCAGCAGGCCTAATTTCAGCTGCAATAAATTAATATCAATAGCATGCTGATTTAGGTGAGCTGATAACAGAGGCTGCTGAATGAATCCCCACATATGGTTTGTAGGAAACAGAAAGACTTCCAAGGAAGACTTATCCCACCCTAAATAGCTGTCTTTGAATGCTGTTTTGATTATTTTAAATGTTGACATATTTCACTGTCTGTACTTAAGAAAAGCAAAGGGATTGAAGAACATCTAGTTGACGAGTTACAAACCCCAGCTAAACCAGCCAGACTTACTTCTGCTGATGCAAGAAGGAAGTAAAAGCAAAAACAGATGAAGAAGCTGTGGGTTAGCCCATGAGTGCCTTTTAATCAGGTGTTAAGCACTGTTTGGTGTTATTTCATCTTGCCTCTCAGATTAGATCAAGCTGCAGCAGAGCTCAGCTCTTTCAGACTGCAATGGATGAGAAAAAGCACAGTATTCAGTTATGAAAATGTATTCTTTAAAACAGTTTTTTGCTTTAAAAAATATCTTTCCCACATTGAAATCATACATTAAATTCAGGCTAAGATGAAAAATATATTGAGGCTTCAAAGACGCATTTTTCACTAAGTGAAATACTTTCAGAAAAAAGCTTACTTGGTCTTTCCCACACTTAATAATTTCAAAACCACTGTGAAAAACACCATGACTTAATAACATCTACCTGGTCACTTAGTTATGTTAGCTTCACCATTCACATCACAACCATCCTTTGGCTTCCTAAGGTAATAATTTAAGGGTGAGATTCATTTTCACAGGACAAGCTGACCACATCTGTAATGTCACTCAGATGTGGACTTCAGATGTGTGATGTAAACCAGTTATCTCAGATCTCTCTATATTTACTGCAAAAAAAAAGGGGGAAAAAAAAAAGGTTCCTGAGATAAGTTATTCCTTCCTAAGGTAGGTATGTGAGACAGAGAAATCTTCTGGAGATGCCTTTTGTTTCCAATAATATGAAAGAGCATGATCACAGTTGACTTAATTTAAGCACCATCTTTAGGCAGCTTAGTCAAAATCATATGAGACCCACTTTTAGTATCACCCATATACAGAAAATTAAAAGCAATCTTAGAATATTACTTTGTTCAGATTTTTTTCTAATCAGCTCTTTTTTATCAGGCTTTTTCGTATGTCTTCATTCTTTGTGTTTTTTTCTCCTTCCACTTTAATAATTTTCTGTAGTGTGTTTGTGCACTTTGAAAAATAGGTATTAATTAGGTAATTGAACTCTATTATAGATAGGTTCATTTGCAAATTTTCAAATACTAAGAAGAGAGAGCAAAAATAAAAGATTAGTACAACAGAGAAGATCTATACAAGGCAGAAGGGAAAATAATTGGTTGCTATACTTTGTTTAATCTATATGGGGATAAAATGGATAAACCTTGTGTGTAAGAGGGCACCAGCAAGATTAAAGACTTAATTGTGGTGATTCTGACTTACATTCCCAGGGTTAAATTCAGGGTGAGAAATTTTCCACCCCAACAGAGTGGTAGGGGAAATTTCCACCTTTTTGTGGAAATAAAGGCCAAAGATCAGCCATTAACATCAAGAGGATCCTGTCCCTTTTTTACAACTATGTATTGCAGTTATGTACAGCATTGCAGTTACATACAGCATGCCCTTTGCCAGTTCCAAAAACAAGAAGAGCAGTTATTGGCTCCCTGTGTCAACTATAAGGCAGTGCAAATTTTAATCAATTGCTTTAAGAACATTTCTTCTCAAAACAGCATGTGAGAATGTATCCGGAATTGAACCTTCTGGGTGATTTTTCAAGTAACTAGTTAGCACCTTTCTCTTTAGTGTCTCTGTAAAACCATGGATTATTCTTGTTACTGAATGGGGCTGTTGGAGGGAATGTTTCATTTTAAAGGACTTTGACTATTTTAACAACTTGTTCCCTACCTTGGGCTTTTAGACACCCTCTGACAGTAAAGATAGGGGAGGGGAAGAATCACCAGTGAATGGAAATCCTAGCTCCAAGAAGCATCACCTGACGTCCTTTCCCAAGTCCATCAGAGCCACCAGACTGAACTTATTAACATGAGCTTTAATTCTTTTTTATATTTACCTGTATGGGCGTTTAACATTCTTCTGTTTATCAGTTTTTCCAGTCTTCTCAAAGAATGCCAGCTTGCAGTTCTGTGTCTCAGCTACTTCTGTGTATTTCCAAAATGCTTCGTGATAATTGCTTTAAATATTCTGCTCACACAGACAATACAATGAATTTTACTTTAAAATAGATACATGTATTAGGTATACAGATATATATATATTTACTCAGAGTCCCTAGGTAGCTTATTTCCTAAGAGAAAATATAAATGGATAGTAACTTCCTTAATCCCTTTTGTCTCAAGGAATGATACATGGTGATGGATAGAAAGAGGTAACAGACTGCGATTCGGTAGGATTATTGCTTATTTTCTCCAGCTCTTAAAATCACTGACCCTCTACAATTGATGTTCTTCCAGAAGAAATGTGTCTCTTTGGACTGCATGTACTTCATTGCTCATGCAGGCTGAACTCAACCACACCACTCCAAATGGTGCTTTACCTCTTGAAAGGTGTCACTGTTTTGGGGGGAAGGATGGAAGAATTTGCCCCAAAATCAGTGCGTGAGATTGTAATTCCCCTCTTTGACAGAAAATAAAGGCTTTTCCAACTTGCTGGTGGACCTATGAAGACCATAATTTGGCAGATGTGTTTAGTTTTTGAGACTGGTAGTGCAATTGCTTTGAAGCTCTATGAGTAAGGGTAGGCCTGCTGCAGTTCTTTGTGCTGTGATGTGAAGGGACCTTCGCTGGCTCTCCAGGACACTGTCCATCTGCCAAGTGGCAGCAAAGCCACTGTACTGTGCTACATGACATCATGGGCTGGACTTTTAGCTGGCACCTCACTGGCTTCAAGCAGAGAAGACACTTTAGGCAGATGAGATGTAGGCACAGTGCTGAGTATGAACACCATACAGTGACCATGTCCTCTCACAAGGTGTAATAGGAAAAAAGAGGGAGCAAGGAAGTGGGTAGGAACAGAGTACAGAAATGGTTAATGCTGGGGGCGTGGTAGAGCAGTAAAATCTCCTGCTTCCAGGTCACTAGGACTTGCTGCTTCCCACCCTGTAGCTAAAGAAATTCAGGGAAAGGATTATAACTCTTGCTGTCACAGTCTCTTCCTTGGACTGCTCCCAAAGAAGTATAATTACATGCCACCCCTTACTCAGGACTCAGCCTAAGGGCGCAATGTGGTCCACAGACCCCAGAGATGTAAAAGACCTATTAGGTCCATTTAACCAATTCCCCAGATGTTGCAGTGGTCTTTCCTTCCTGCTACGTCCAGCCTTGCTAGCCTTGGGCATGAAGTTGTCACGTGGTTGATGGGTTTGCCACTTCACAGGTTCACATGTTGCTGGGACTTCTGACACTGGGCTTCAGCAGTTTTTCAGATGTATAATAGATGATGTTTATGTGACTGCAAAGTCCCCGTGACCCTCGATATGACAACATGGGTAACAACACAGTCTTTAATATTGGGTTCTGTTGAGACTACAGCACCTCTAGCAAGTGAGAATCAAAATATGATCTTGGAACAGCACAGTTCATCTGGTACAAGCTGGCCCATGCACAGGACTGTTGCAGAAGTAGTTTTACTGGGTAAAGTGGGAAAAATGGGTAGTCTGCGGTAGATATGTGGGTATGATGCTTAACAATAGCTGAAGGAAGTGTTTAGCCTTTAGAATGATCCTCTAAGGGCATCCTGTCTGTACAGTGACACAAAGAGCAAAGAGGCTATGGTTTGTGCTGACTAGAGCCTTCAAAGTCCACCCATCACTTTGTCACATGAGGCTCTTTGCCCTCAAAACAGCATGGTCCCAAACTCTGGTCTGGAACAGCTGCCATGGCTTTTTTACTTATTTTCTGGAGCTACAACAGTATCTATTAGTTCATAGTCCTTGCACATCTCCATAATGCTGTCCCTGTCCTTCCCTATTTAATATTCTACCCTGTCCAGAAACTGAGGGAAGTGGGGAGCCAATTTCTATCCATCCCCCTTTGTTGTTGTTCCCTTGTCTCTTGTTTCTTTGCTAGAGGCACAGCATAAGCAAACAAATCACTTTACTTCTCTTACCTGACTGGATTCAAAGTGCAAGTAGCCCCTTCAGGAGCATCAAAACATTTTACTCCCCTGCATGATAGCTGAATTCACATTCCATTGCTTGTAAACAAAAAAGTTAAAAGAAAAAAAAAAAAAAGCAAAGAATCAGTGTATGCATTAAAGTAAATTAAATTAAACACAGAAAAGCTTAAAAAAAAGAATGGAGGAGGGAGAGAGATAGACACATGCAGAGGGAAGAGCAAACAATTGTGCTTTCTTAGGGATTTAAAGATTGGAACCAAGATATTTTAAAGTGCTGAGAAAAGTGGCGGATTTTTTTGTTTGTTTTTTGAGTCATTCTCTTCTTTAGGAGTTAAGACGCCAGATTTTTGCTACAAGACATTTTGTGATGCCGCTGAACTCTTTCAGGATTCAGGTAGCCAGTGGTGCAGTATTAAGACATATCTAACTTTAATGGGACTAATCGACCATTCTCTCAGTGGAGAACAGATTGGAGCCTAGACAGTTAGCACAGTGAGAAGCCAAATTGTTAGTTGGGCAAATCTAAGTGGGGAGAATCCAATTCCTCAGGCCTGCCCCCCCCCTCTCTCTTTAGGGTGTCTGAGTCCCTCCCTGCATGGAACCGAGAAGGAACCACTTCCTACCTCACTTCCACAGCATTAAATGGAAGTAGTATCTTCCCTTACCTTGGAAGGTTAGGGAGGGGATATATATGTTAATTCCAAAAGGTTATGCCTGCATAAGCATGAGCACCAGGGCTAAATAAGTAACTTTAAAAGTTACCATCAGAAAGTTTAAAAAATTGTCAAGCTTTGGCAAAGTTTATTTGTATGCTCTTTCTCCTCAGTGCTCTGAACTTGCCAGTTCCCCATTGTGGGTTACTTCTGCCATCTGAGCCATGCTTGTCTTCAAGCCCTGCACTCTGGTTTGTATGGGCTCCAAACCCAATGAGACCAGCACTTCAGTAGTGATTAAAGACAGCATGTCTTAGAAGCCACAAAATCTCTAGAAGTGTTGCTTGCTCAGAACCTCACTTCTCAGTGAGACGGGAGCTACAGACCTCATCTGGGACCTGCCTGGTTTCACAGATGAAGCATGGCTTCTCACAACTGGTTTTTGCATCCCACAGGTCTTGCCTCTCCCTGCCTCAGAAATTTTCCATCACAGTGCCATGGTCTTTTTCTGATCTGTAGGCTGGTGTATAAGGCACAGCTGGGAGGTTTCATCTGTGGTCCACCAATGAGGCATGCCTGACTCAGTGTTATGGAATAAGAGAATGCATGCAGTGTGAATAAGCAGCTGGGACAGAGACTGTCAGCTGGTGTCCATACTTAAAGGAGGCCCAGAAGAGGCTGTTTAATACAATTACTGTATGCCCCAATTTGCCTGAGGTGGTTATAAAATACAGATATTATCCCAGGTCCCAATAAAAACATTCAGGGCACTATATTCTCTTAGACTTTGGTCTGGGACACAGGAATTCCTTTATTTCACTTTCTTAAATACTAGCCCTGCCAGTTTACTGTTCCCAATACCCTGGAGGATGGATAAGACACAGGAGCCTGTGCTTTGAACCATGTAACCTGCTGGTGAGCACTGGCAGGGAGTTATCCTCAAATGATCTGGTGATGTGCACTCATCCTCAGCTCTCTGCACCTTATCCACAATGTCACCAGACACAGAGTGCTTTCCTCTTCTTATTAGATGGTCTGATTAAGTATCAACCATATAAGAAATTCTGGGATGTCTCCTTGTCATGAAAGAATGTGGGAATATAGAGTTATGTCATTGAGTCAACTCAGTTTTTTCCCAGGCATCATCTCCTGTTTATTTCATTGTATCAATCAGTTGTCACTGTTTAATTTCATCAACAATTTTCTCAAACATTTTGAGGTTCAACTTGAAAACACTGAGATGCTTTTGCCCCTCTACTATGTAGTGTTCTCCCTTGGTCTCCCAAAGTATTGGTAGAAAAAAGACCTTTGTTCCAGGAGGCTAAACAAGTCTTTTCCACCTGTTTTATGTTAAAGACTTCTCATTCTCCAGTCTTTGAGATTTACCCTCCCTTGATTAATTGCCATTTAAATAATCTTTCTCAGAAGCTATGCAAACAAATTTTAGAAGTATTCACTATTGAGCCTCATCTGCATTTATAAAATCACCAATATTTCTCAGTCTCTGCTGAAAACTTTTCTCCTGTAGTACCTGGGTATCTCTTCTTTGCTCAGTGTTGCATTATGTTATTGGAGCCTGGGTATCGTGTAAATAAATTTAATTCACAGGCCCTTTCCTCCTTTCTGCCCTTATTTTTCCACAAAAGTTTGATCTTGCTTTTTGACCTTATGGATAGAAAGACAACAGGCTACATTGTGGAATGTGGTACCTTTTTAATTAGGTGCCACAGTTTGCCAAGGCAGCATTTAAAAGCTGTTGTCCTCTGGGAGAAACAGGTAGAGAGAGAAGGATACCTCCAGACAGCAAGAGAACCACTCAGCATCATTTTCTTAGGATAGAGGGATTAAACACCCTCTGGAGTTGTCCAATATTTTTAGGGATTAGATTAGAGTTTAGATTATTAGTTTAAGATAAACTAGATCCTTCAGGACTTGACTTAGCATGTACCCTACTATGTTTTTGGCTAAATCTTAGCAAAAGCTGGGCACAGCCATTCTGAGGCACATTCATTCTGGTGCTTGTAGTATAAAACCAGTTGCTCAATGCCAGAGGCAAACAGAATTAGGTCTCCTGAATGTCTCCTGACTTACCTTCAGGTTATGGTGACTACTTCGGTATTAAATAGCAACAATCAGAGATATTCCTCATTGCTGGAACTCATCTCTAAAACCAAAACACAGTGTTATTAGAAAAAAACCTCACATGTTTCTGGGTTCACAACAATAGGACTTATCCAAAACAGTCCCCAGTATGGTTTGGGAAAAGGCACAGGGACCATTCCAAATAATTAACTGAGATACAGGGATTTAAATTTAAGAGAATTGAAAGTTTAATTGTGTGAGTGTAGGCTGTTCCGTGTTACTGAACCTCAGCACCTTCCAGCCACACATAACTTACTTGCACAGACACAGTCAGTGTCTCTCCCTTAGAACTAACCTTTTTATTTTTCCAAATGATCTAAATGATCCTCTCCAAAGACAAGTGCCATCTCCTCTCCATTTTTATACTGTTAAAATCAAAATGCCTCGTAGGCCATATTTGGTGCTGGAAAGGTGGCAGTTCAAGGTCTATAGAAGAGGTTTTACCATCTTCTCCTTTCAGCACTAGGTAAAGCAGTACTTGTGATAGTTTGCTAGTGCTGTGTCACATTACTTAATCACATTACTCAGTGCTTTCAATTGCTTTAATTTTTCTTCAGTTGGATGCTTTTTTTTTTTTTTTTCGACCTGGACTAGAAGATTTGCAATCTGCCTTTTTACTGTGCATGCAAAAAGTAGCATGTTTTCATCTTCTGAAAACTCATTCAAGGAGACAGCATCATTTTTATACATGGTGTTCTCTGAGAGTGCTGTGCATCCTGCATGCTTGGTTGGTAGCAGCTTAATGCTGTCACGGTCCTCCAGGGGCTTGTCCCATGTGGTTATAATTAACTTTTAATGTCTGCCTTCAGGGCAAAACACTTAAGGGGTTAACCAGTTTTCTCCAAAAGAATGAATAGTTAAATGCTAACATACGTTTATCAATATATTCCACAATATGGAGGAAAATATGTAGATTTTTTTTCCTTCTGCTTGTATTCATATTTGTCTAATTCAGAATCACTTGCCAACTTAAGAGCAGAGATTATCCTTTTGAGTCTTATAATTGTGCTTGTTACATGCTTAAAACAAGATTACTTAGTAGCTGAGTCAGTGTGAAGCTTTGTTGGACCAGATCTTGTTGGCATTTAACCATTGCAAGGACTCACAGTCTTTCTTTCTCCCATAAGTACATGTTGCATCATGCTGAGACCTAGAAGAGCATCTTGGTACAAGGACGTGTGTGACTTTGCAGCTAAACCAGACAGACTTCACTTATAATGTTTCCAGAGAGATGGGTAAAGTTATTATATAAGAGTATAATTATCTCATCAACTGCCTCTGCATTGTTAGAGTGGGATTCAGTTCCTAAAAACAGTAGGATGGTGTCACCTCAGACACCCTAGGTAATCCAAGACATCTGTTCAGTGCTTAAAATGGCTCTATATTTGGGGAACTCAATCCCACCTTAAATTTCAATGTCCACAAAGGACACATTGAGTAGGACTCATCTTCAAACACAGACGACTGGTGCCATTTTAGGCACTATGGGATATCCTGCCAATCCAAAAGTGTTCAGGGCTCCTGTAAATCTTTTGGTAACCAAGAAAACTGAATTTTTCAATATGGGAGCAGTCAGATATTGGAATAATATCCCCAGGGTAGTGATGGATTCCCCAACATTGGACACTTTAAGACTCAGCTTTATAGGTTGCTGGGCCATCTCATCTAAACCATGTTCCTACCTAGAAAAGTTGGTCCAGATGATCCTTGAGGTCCCTTCCAACCTGACATTCTATATAAACATCTCCAATGACACGAGGTCATTGCCTTCAGGATACTAAATTCTTCTTCCTGAATTGAAACCATATAGTCTGACATCTTTCTGTGGATTCCTGACTGAACTCCAAACGCATTGTTGTGTATGTAGGTTGCAGTCTAGCAGAAAAGCATCTGGGTCTGAGGCAGGAAGCTTGGCGGGAGAGGTGCTGGGCATCTTGTTCTGTAGTCAGCACATCTGCAGTGAGCTCTCAGCACTGCATGGTGTGGATGTGCCTTGAAGGTCTGTTCTGTGGCTGGAATAAGCCAGTTGAAGAAAGACTAGTGCTCTCATCACATGCTGAGTGAGCCCACAAAGGGAGAGTGAACTTTTCAAGAAGCTGAAAGTTCGACAAAGAAAATATATATTCACCCTGCTTTGTTCCTGTATGTTTGGCTGTGATTTTTTTTTTCATTGATGTACAGTCCATGAATCTTGAGAGAGACTTAAGAGAGCATAATATGGCATCAGATTGTTTCTTCTTAGATGTAATAGAAGACTAAGTCTGTGTCCTGAACATTTCCAAATGAAGTTATTGTGTTCTTAAAGAAATTACAATAGATTAATTTGCTTTAATGACACTACAAATGAGGAAATGCTTGGACAAAGAATTCTGTGGGAATTTATCTTCAGACTCTCTGAGGTATACTAAAAGCAAGATAGAATAATTTGGTGAGATTCCATCCTCAACCGCCCCATTCCCTCATGTGTGACTGGCTGTGGACCATCACACATTTCAGGACTCAAATTCATCATCTCTGGTGAGTACAGAGATGGCTGGCTCACTGCCATGCTCTTCACCAGCAACTGCAGCAGCGAAAGCCCAGCCTTTCAGCTGTGGTATCTCATAGCCTCACTTCTCAGTAGTGGATGAAGCTAATACCAGTCTCTGACCTGCTGAGGCTGAATTGTGGGCACATTTTGCCTTGCCTACTATGGGAGCAGAAAGGTTCAGCAGTGAAACAAAGGGGATCTCTAGGTTCACAACAGTTCAAGCAATCAAAGCTAAAATCCCCAAGAACTGAATAACAGTTGTAGATAGAATGAAATTATATGGCTTAGCCACTTCCCATCCATGTATCCTAAATAACAAACTCCATTATTATCATTATCCCACTTTTAGGGTTATCCCACTTTTAGAGCTCTTTGAGCCAAGGCACAAAGAAATAAACTGCTTGTTCTTACATTTCTTGGCAAATTAGTAACACATGTAAGGTAAGAGCCAAGATCTCATGAGTGATAGCCATTCAGCTGACCACACTTTCAAGACTGCACAATGTTGCAAAGTAGCATTTACTGGCTTCAGGCTGTTAATTGTCTGCATTGTCAGCCCGTTCTGCTGAGACACGAATGAGCAACATTAACTTTTATACACAATCATTTTCCTATTGTTGACTTGATCTGATCTCAGTGGAGAGCTGCTGTCAGTATTCCTCAAAGAAAATGGGCTACGTTAAACACCTTCAACTGGTGCTCAAGCAAAAGCTGGCAGTTTCCATCATAACTCCTATGTAAAAGGGAAAAAGTGAAGGTCAAAAGAGCCTGATACTGAGTTTACTAGGGATTTCAGAAAAAAATGGAATACACTCTGTGTATTGTCTGTGACTCCAGAATATGTCTTTGACTTTTAATTTACAAAATCTGATTTACAATCCAATTCTTCTGCATGTCAAAGACTGCAGCTATGAGGTAAGGCATCATAAACCATATCACAATACTGTCTTCAGTGTTTTTAAGGCTCATATACATATTTATGAGCAAAGAGTCTACTTTAAACAGCAGATTTTATGGATGTTAGGAGACATTTGGGGTAGCTCTCTGGTAGTCACTGCAATGACACACGGCATACACAGTTACACAGTGTAGCTCTTGGTAACTTCCAGTTAAATCATCCACTTTTAAAGAACGTAGCAATGTTATGAAATCAAAAGAAGATAATGCACATCTTTCCTACATTCCTCTCCCATCACTATTACAAGAAACTAAACCAAATTGTGTCAGCCTCGAGTGTATGTTCTTCTAAATCAGTCTCCTTTTCCAATAGTGTTGGAATAAGTGGACACTTTAGGAGTGAAGTCCTAGTCCACATCCAGAAATAACATAATTATCTCTCTTTTAATTCAGTTATGCTCTTACATAAGTCTGCAGCTATTAAACATTTTTTCATGCAATCATGTAATTCTTCAAACTTTTCCATAATAGAGACAAAGTTAATGTTTTATGAAGACTATCATATGATAACAGATTGGAAGTTTTCTACATTGCTGTTAATAAATTACATTAATTATACTTAATAAGGCTTGGCTGAAGATATGTAAGTATGACTGAAAATGAATCAAACCTTCTTTTTTTCTAAAGAATCTGACTGGAGCTGAAGAGAATAATGGGACCTTTTCTCATTGATATTGTCCAAATTACCACACAATTGAAAATTTCAATTTTGCATCCAGTCAGTTAGCACTCTTCCAAACAATTTGAAACCACAGTGTGAATCAGAAACAATCCCAAAAGAGAATTTTTATTTAGAAACTCTCTTTTAGGTTGAGGGTGGGGGGCAGTGTAGCTAAGTTTCACACTATGGATATGATCAGACCTTGCCATCAGGATGCAGGGCAAGAGAGTGGACTTGGTACTGGTGTAGATGAAGAATAGTCACTAATTTATTACCTAATATGTTAAAAAGGAATAGCTGAAGGTGCCTTTAACACTCTTATTTACCCATTTCCTAAACCAAGCCTTTGATAACTAGTTCAGAGATAGAATTCCACATTCTAAACTGTTCATGTGAGATTTTTTCTATCCTGAAATGCCTCTGAATCCAATAGGATTGTCCCTGTCTTTCCTACCCTTTAACTTATGTTTTATTGGATCTAATGTAAAGACAAGTCTTAATTCCCTCCAACTGTTAGATGCAACTGGAAACTGATTCTTCTTCAGTATGCCAGCATTCATCATACCAAATATCAGCTGTATGGAAGGTAAGCATTTAAACTGAGCTAACCATGCACATGTCAATTTTCAACAGAGAAAGAAGTGTTTCCACAGGATTGTATAAAGCCTCTATATTAGATATTAGGAAGAAATTTTTCACTGTGAGAGTGGTGAGACACTGGCACAGGTTGCTCAGGGAAGCTGTGGCTGCCCTCTCCCTGGGATCATTCAAGGCCAGGTTAGATGGGGCTTGGAGCAACGTGGTCTGGTGGAAGGTGTCCCTGCCCATGGCATGGGGGTTGGAACTAGATGATCTTTGAGGTCCCTTTTAACCTGAACCATTCCATGATTCTATGATTCTACAAAAAAACTGTGACAAGAGGTCTCCTTGTGATTCTGCTCTTTCTCTTGGGTACAGAAAAAACAGAGACAACTGGTTAGATTAGACTGTTACCTTTAGGTGGTTACATTTAGGTGAGATGAATTTTTCCTCTCTGTGATATTCACACAGGACAAAACCACCTCTGAAGATTTAGCAGTCAGGTGAGGTACATTTACAAGTCAGATTACTGGCTTAGAAAATCTAGTGTTTTATGCTAAATATAAAGAGCTGATAAAGCTTCACTAGCCCACCACTGAAACACAAAGAAGAGAAAATCTCTTATCTTCTGCTAATAAAATATACTCACTTCTTATTGCCTCTCCTTAGCTATGAACCACTCAACTGAATAGAACTTGATCTGAGGTAAAGAAAATCTTTTTTGTACATTTTTTTCATCTAATTTGAGTAGGTTCATAAAATGAATGCTCAAAAATGTATTTTCAATAGGTCTATAATTTAGCCATGTTTCCAGCTTCCCTAAATTATCATACTTCTCCAGAAATCAATACAATTATTTATTTCACCTAATTGAAGATCTATCGTTTTGGGGTTTTTTTCTTATTTAGGGAATGGGAGAACATTTCTTTTTTTAATTTTAATATTTTTTTTTGTTTTCAGTTAAATCTTCTGTGCAGTGTGAACAATTAGCTGAGTAAAATATACATGAGAAACAGACTCGTCAGTGAATGCTATCATGTTAAACTATGATGGTATCAAAAATATTCTATTTTTACTTTCAAAATTGTTTATCTTATTTTCCCTTCTTTGGAAACATGCTCTTAACTAATAGATATTGTGCACACTCTTCAACTTTTTGTATCTTTTCTTTGGGGAATACCCAGGGAAAAAAAGATTGCAGAGTTTAAAAGATGTTTCAACTCTTAGTAATTAAGCTCTGGTGAGCGTTGCAAGAATATTTAATGCTCTGCTGCTCTATCTGAGGAGGATCTGGAGACTTACAAGGAATTACAAGAACATGATTTACAAAACATAAAGCTCACGTTGTCAAAGCATCTTCTGAAATGCTTTCAGATGAGAAATTTTTTCTAGCATTTCATTAGAAAGAGGCAGAGGAGAGAGTCTCACAGCATTAAGGCATTTTTGTTTTGGTTTGGTTTGGGTATTTTTTCGCTCCCATAGCTAGGAGTTACTTGTTGGCTTTTTTCCACCTCGTGCTCACTCTCACAGATGAGCATTAGAGAGAATTTGGAAATGGAAGGCCTTTCTGTCAGCAGCTAGCAGGGTCAATTCAGTGTGGCAGCTGCAAGCGGGTGACATAGACTTATATTGACACAACCCACTTTTTGCTGCAGCATCACAAAGCGAAAGCACCCGGGGCTCTTCTGCCTTTTTCAATAAGATACGAATTTTTGTCTTCCTTGTATTAAGCAGAGATCTGTCATCTTGACTTGTACACTAAATGGTCCATTCTGACTGCCTTGTTTGTGTCCAATCCCAGCCAGGATCTAGAAACATGTGTTAACATTCGACATGTTTGGGGTGAGCGGGAAGGGCCTGAGGCTAGACTCCCTGATGTCTGCTGGAGGGTAGTCAATAATCATTAGCCCTTCAAGTGGTAGATGCCCAACATAAACTGTATTTATTTATTTAA
The DNA here is from genome assembly GCA_020745705.1 of Hemiprocne comata. Taxonomy (NCBI): domain Eukaryota; kingdom Metazoa; phylum Chordata; class Aves; order Apodiformes; family Apodidae; genus Hemiprocne; species Hemiprocne comata. Next base: position 10,758,679 of record CM036588.1, read on the forward strand.
AAAATCTTTACTTTAAGCCACAGGGAAAGGCATTTTAGAGAAAGCAGCTCCCCTGAAGTAACAAAGCGGTAATAAAGACGTAGTGCCATGTAAGTGAAATTCTGGTTTATTAGGGGGGGCATGGCTTTTTAGCACTGTGTCATCAGCCAGAGCAATGGGAAACTATTAAAAGTAATTACCCCATGCATGTCTGTCACTTAAGTTTATCCCTGTGGTGATAAAGAAGTGTGATTTGCCCCAAGTCTTTTCTGATTGCCAACATCTCAGCATTAGCCACAGAGCTAAACCTGAGGCGATGGTGGAAGTTCTAATGTTCATTATAGTCAACACGAGGTAAATGAAGCTGGGCTTTTTAATTTTATTTTTTATGGAGCTCAAAGAAACCACGTTTGTTCTAATTAACTATTCAGAGAAACTGTGAAGCTTCTCATCTAACTGTGACTGTTTATGTGTGGATAGGTGTCAGTGGCAGGCCAAACATTGCTGTCATTTATATTTCCACCCATCTTGGTGTGAGTGGAGTGGAATGGTGTTGATGGAAGGAGTTATTTAGCATGCTTATTTCCATTTCTATGGTTTTCTGCTGCACAATTAAAGTCCTAGAAAAAAATTAAAATAGGCAGGAGTGAACATGTAAGATAACATTCAGTGCACCTAACATCTGAAATGCAAAAGTGGACAATTGGTCTTGCCCCTTGCAGATGATGCAAAGAACCAGGTACCTCCACAGGGCAATTCAAGACATCCTAAAGTAAATGGAATGGGTTGCCCCCTTGAGGATATCTACTGATGTCCTTTGGCTATGGAGAGATCTTTGATCTTTAGCTGAGATCACTTACCCCACTTTCATATAGCTGAAACAATGTGAGCAGAATCCCAGTGGAAAAATTGAAGGATTCCCATACTGATCAGGTCCAAATTAACCTGGTTGATTATCAGCCAAGTCAGTTTATCATCCATATCAATTGTTTCAGAAAATATGATCTCCAGTAGTACAAACTATGGATTCTTCTGTTTTGGCATTATGATCTTCTCCACCAATATTTAGTTTTAAGCTTTGAGTTGTCAAAGCCAGTATTCTTTTCACATTTCTTAGAATTGTTTGCATGACATCTGAGATGTGAATTCATCATTTTAAGGCCCTGCTTCACAATACATTTAGTTCAACAAGCCTGCCTGTAAGTGTGTCTCAGTGAAGCCACATTATGCACATACCCGGATTATTTGCTGAACTGGGGCATTAATCTTTCATATTATTGCTTTGGCTGTCCAGCTGGATGAGCTGTCTGCAATTAGTTGCCCTAAAATAACTGTGTGTGCACTGACAGATTCAATATCTTCTCTAATAAGTTGGAAAGATAGGTTCTAGGTTGAATGCGACCAATAAGCCACTGGCAAAATTACCTAGGAAAGGAAGGCAGGCTTATTTGGCAGTAGGTTTCATTATATTCTCACTTAAATGCCACAGTTCTTGTGAACAAGTCTCATGTTTAAGAAGACTTTGTGTGTAGTGTAGCAGTTTTTCACGTCTGGTAGATGGGCAGTGACACATGTAGACCTGTGCATATCCAGAGCTGACATATCTTGTTTAGCTTGTCTTTGTATTGGAAGGGATAATTTTTAAATTGTTCTCAATATTTCCCAGCTTTTCATCTCATGCTTTATCATACAAGCTACACAGACAAGTTATTGTTAAATGACCCGTGTTAGTTCTTAAAAAACTATTAAAGCCTTTGCTATGACCTAATTGAAAATGCCTTCCTTCATCTGTCCTGTGGCACAGGCTATTTTGGTGGTGCCTTGAGGAAATGTATTGGAAGAAATGCTTGCTTTCCTCTAGGATTTTCCACCTAGATACCCAATTTTTCAGACTGTGAGACAAGGCATAGGAAGATCAAGAATATGCCTCCACTGGAATCTGAAAGGGGATATATAGGGAGAAGAGTAAAATCATTTCTCACTGTAACTCTTCAGAAGAGGTGCAGCAGGCACCAGCTGTGGCTTACAGGATGCAGGTCTGTGCCTTTGTGTCCAGATCTGTGCTGGTACTCATGTAGGTGCTTTAAAGCTCATTCACAAACATCTCTACTCAGTCCTCTGAACTGCAATGGAGACACATTGTGGGAGTGTGAATTTGCTATTCTAACTTTAAAGGACTGAAATTTCAAAGTCCATGTGAAGTTCATTGTTAAGGTTACCTCCATAGTTAAACAGAGAGGTTTTTTTAAAAGGTGGCACAACATAACCTGTAAAGGTCCTTCATATAGATAAAGGAGATCCAGAAAAAATTATAATTATTTTAGAATGCTATTTTATACTTATCTGTTGTTTTCTTTCCCATCATCTTTTGTTTGTTTTCCAATGATTTTGGTTTGGGTTTTGTTTGTTTGATTGTTTTTTTTAAGAAAAATCCATTATTTCAGAGATTTACAACTGCAGCTGATCATGATTCTGAAACATTTTCCCTATCTCTCTCCTAGTGATTTCATTGATCCACTATCTTATGAAGTATTTACTGATACATTTCAAATTCACACAGCTGTCAGTCCATTTTTAATTATTCTGAATGCCTCCATCTCCCCTTTTCCTCACAAAGACCAGTTCTTAGATGATGTCACACCCAACATTAGTTTGTTTTTTTCCTTTTTTTTTTTTTCTGGGCTATTGGAATTCTTCTGGGAAAATCCAATGATGCTGAAGATTATGCCATGATGAGAATTTTTTTGTCCTTCTCCTTGTCCTTGTCTAGAACCAACAATGCATTTTACCTACATCAAATTTCCATCTTATATGGGAAGGAAAGCTAACCCCTTACAGAGGCACCTCCAGAGCAGAAATGCCATCTTACACATAAGATAGGATTAACTGTCTCTGGAAGTTTCTTTTTCCATGGATTGTAGAAGGGACCTATCAAATTTTCTTACACAGTTAGGTTTTAGCTGTTTTATGTGAGGTGAATCCCATCTGCATTGACTTCCTGTATCTGGTCTGTGGACAATGGGTTGTAAGAATGACTGGAAGAGAATGGCATTAACGTTCTTGGGAACTGCACCTTTAGAGCATTTCTGAAATGGACTTCAACTACAATAGTCTTGAGCTTTCTCCTCATGTATTGACTTTGTTTTAAGTGTCACTTTCTATTTATTCTCAACTAGCTGGGTCCCTTTCACCTGTCTGATGCAAAGGAGACTTTGTTCATTGATTAATCATTTTAATAGATTATTGCTCTGAATTACTTCATTGCAACCAAACTAATCCTCCATTGCACCATCTCTATACTTGGCAGTGTCAGGTGAGGGGAACAGTAAACATGCTCCTTTCAAAACCTAACGGAGGCCACTTTTCAGAAAGTGCTATCTGCAGCAAGTCAGGTACTGCCAAAATGGTTCAAAGTGACCCCACAAACCGCTAATAAGGTTTTGAAAACGTAATTGCAACTTTAAGTTAGCTTGAGTTAACTTGGATAATGAAGTCCATGTTTTAAATTTGTCACTCAGATATTCATGCCACCTGCATCTCATTGGAAACTGACTAGACAGACCAATAAATTGATAGATGGACAGACTGACTGACCAGGTCCTCAGATCACCTATAAGGTATCTAAACAGTACATTACAGGCCTTTAGGCAGGAATCAGCTGCTTCACTTCCATGGCCTGCAAAAAATTAGATCAGATTAGTGGATTTCAATCATTTATTTTGGTCTAGGAAGCATGAGTTCCGACTGTTCTACTTTGGCAAATAATTTCAATAAATGCGGGAAAGCTAATACAAAAGAATGATTTTTTTTACTAATCTATTTTTATTGAGAAGTTGCTCCTTCAAGGTGCTTAGGACTTGTATTCTGTAGATTTCCAGGGTGAAAGCAAAGCCTGGCAACTGCTATTTCCTCAGCAGAGCTCAGAGGTCTCAGTCAAAAAGAAGCAAGAGCTCTGCAAATTGTCAGATGTTGCTAAGGTTTGAATAAACTTATTTGCTACAACTGTTCAGATTCCTGCCCAAAGAATCCCTCCCTGCTTTTCTAGCTATCTCTTCTGAACCCCTGGAGCAGGAAGATTCTGCCTTAAAGCCATTGGGACTAATTATAACCAACTAAAACCAACTTTCTATTTACCCACACTGTTTCACAAAGGTTTATAGCACACCTGAAACAATCCCCAAAAGTGAGCACATGTATTATTTAGGAACTCTTCACCAGATTATAATTTTAGTTTTCCTGCTTGCTGTAAAAATGTCTGTAACATTAAGGGATGGGAGCGCATGAAGACCAGAGAAACATCCCAGAAGAAAAGTCCCACTGACTCTAGGGCAGACTGAAAATAATCCTACTAGTGCTTATTTAATATTTTTTTTACAAAACTTTCTTGTTTTTCTTGGTTTTATGGATTATTATTTTTAATAAAATATCCTAAAGTTTGGAACTTGTTGATTTAACATGTTGAGTTTGAGTGTTTTCTTAGCAACATTTTAAGAGAAAAAGGGAGCTGTTCTTTATGCAACCTCTTTTTTTTTTTTCCCTGTAGAAAGCCAGAGAAGGGTCCATCTAACCTTGTGCTACCCTGTGCTTCTCCTTTCCTAATGAATTAGGGTGTGTCACTAGCTGCCTGATACTGGAGGCATCCAACAGGATGTGGGCTGGCAAGAGACATCTGGTGGGACTCATTAAGCAAGTGCCATCAAGTCACTGCTATACCTTTAAAGACAATGGAGAGAAATAAGCATTTCCAAGGAGTGATTTACCAGTCCTAAAGTCTAAAACAGATCAGATGTACTGTGCAATTATAGCAGACTACTCTACTAAGTGAGGTGAGAGTAGCTCGCTCATGTCTACAGGTCCATTTAGATGTCTAGACATAGGTGCTGGCTTGTTCTCACCTTCTCTCCATGCTGAAGGATGACATGAGAAGGTATGGGACCACATATTCAGCTGCTTTTTCTGGAATACTGAGCAATTGGAAACAGAGGTTGCACATCACCAGAGCAGCATCTATCAAGGTCATCCATGAGACACGATGTTGTTTCATTGTGGAGACAAAACACTCTTGCCTTTGAGGTGGTCAGGCTGGCACAGCACACTTCCTGATCTGCCAGAACTGCAGCATCACATGCTGCTGGAGGACAGAGTGGTCCAGAGGGACCACTTACTTTCTTGCCTTAGTCACTCAATTGACAAGGAAGTGGTTGTGCTATTCCAGAGCATAAATTACAGAAGAAACTATTGCAGAGGTAAATTTTCTTACTAACTCAGTTATGTTTTGGACCAGAAGGCTTTATAATTTGTACTCACCATTAGTTAAGACTTGCTATAGAAAAGATGATCAAATATCCTTCATAACAAATTTAAGATTATATTATTGTAATTGTGTATGTGTCCATATGACTGTGCCCTGAAAACGGGGATTATTTTATCTAACCCCTGGGTTACAACTAATTTATTAAAAATGAAAGAGAAGACAATGCACTTCTTACTTTAATTTTGATTACTGTAGAACAGACAATACAATTACTTGATAATATAGCACAAGCAAACTATATTTCAAGCATCAGAAGCCATAATCCACCTCCTTTTATATTCTGAGTTTCTCTCCTAAAGCAATAGTTCAACATAAATTCACCCAGCCACATTGTAGTTCTATCCATAATATCACATGCTTCTCATACTCACATGCCCCCAGCTTTTCAGTTCTCCTTCCTAAATGCCTTGCCCTTGTACTTAAACAACTTAATAAGCCTGTGTTTTCAGCTGGTTCTGCACTGCAATAAAGGCTATACATTCAGGCTGTTGTAGCTGCTTTCCACTGTAAATGCATTCTTCCTCTTTATCTGTGTTATCTATTCATTAAATATGTATCTTTCTCTTCGAGTTTTTAGTCACCACAGGGATCTATTCCATTTCCATGTGAATGATTTGTTCTTTTTTTTGTGCAAAGTGGAAAACACACTTTTAATGTAGAGGGTACACTACATGTTGTACGACTGATTACATCTTTCCCTCACCTCACCCTCTTTGTACATAAATGTACTCACGTCACACATTTCATCTGCTGAAAGGACAATAAGATGGCTAGGAGAAGACAAGCTTAACAGAGATACTGCTTTGCCAGTATCTCAACTCCAGCTCCCCTTTCTACCATGAATTAAAATATTAATCATAGCAAGCTCTTTAAATTTGAGTGTGTGCATTTGAGAAGAAGTGAATTTAGCATACAAGAAACTAAGGCAGTGGCTGTTGTAGCACGAATTGGGCACACATTATCCACAGCATGGGGCACAGCACAGCACCCATATGGCCCTACCAGTGCATGGTGCCTTGAGTGCTCCTACCCACATCCTTTAGGGCCAGTTTGTCCTTGTGCTTAGAGATACCATCATATTCATAAATGGCTAAATATCAAGCAAGCCAGGCTGTTTGGGGCCACTTAGAGAAAAGCTGGGGCAAGTTGTGCTTGAGTTGAGCTGATACATAATTACTCATCTAGTCTATACATCTGCTCTAGGCAAACTGGGTAGAAATTGACGTGGGATAAGGCTTTCCAAAGGGTGACAGACTTTGTCCTAAGATGGAGGGAGTGATCTGGAGATGCTTTTCTCTTTCAATTGACTAAGACCTCAACGAGACAATTGCCTGAATGCTCTTTTCTGTATAGTTGTGATTAAATGGGTTGAATCTGACCTTTGTGTTTTTCTCTACCCCGACGCTCAGTGACCCTTACTAAGGGCAATAAACCCTAGCAGCTAACAGACCAGTAGAGTAAATTTGTGTTAGCCTGCAGCTCTAGTCACCTCTGAGTTCTTGGTTATTATGATATAAAATCAAAAAACTCAGTCCTTTTTGAGACCAACAAACATGTCACAGGAGACTATACAAAAAATAAAATCTGTGCCTCCTCAGAGACTGGAGAAATTTAAAATGTTTCTTGATTGTGGTTTGTTTGTGGGTCACAGCTTTCCTATGGGCCTGATCCAACAGTTATGCTCTGTGGCTCTAAGGCTTTCCTAAAGAAACAACTTATTGGTGGGAAAGGAGAGGCTGTATGAAGACAAGTGAGATAGGCTCTCCGTGACATTTAGTCATTGGATAAAACTAATACTCCGGGGAAAGAATGTGAGGAAATTTTTCCTTTAGGTATTTTAAGGCCTTATTTATCTTTGCCTGGATGAAAAGGCAAAGAGCAAAGTCCAGATACTGCCTCAGCTCTCACCCCTTGTTTGCATCATCATTGGAGGCTTGGCATGACATTCATTTTACCAAATTTTAGCCCTCTGAAAGTTAGGTGTCTGACCACAGCTTGGAAACTAGTGTCTGTTTGCACAGGGAAATTTCCAAAGAGAACCATCTTACCAAGCTTCCTCTTAGTTCTACAGTTTACAGAAACCCACTTGAAAACTGGGAATGCTTGGATTTTGGAACAAACTCAGCCCCTAAGTTGGATGCAGTTTTCTAAGAGGGTGACAAGTTGAATACCATGATGAACACAGCAGATGTAATTGATGTACTTTCTAGCATGAAGTTAGATTTTCTCTCTGAAAAAATAAGTTTAAAAATTAATTCAGATTCCAGGATAAATTTCATTGCCTAAATTAACAGAAGATAGGACAGTACTGATAACCTCTTCTGGACACTCCATGATGTTGCTTATGACATTAACGTTTTCCTCTTAATTCTCTAGCATTATGAGCTATAGACAGCACAAGTGTGTCTCCAACACACTCAAAACATTTGCAGTTCATTAGCGTGGTAAGCACCAGGAAAGTTTGTGTTTGTTCATTTAACTAATTTGTAATACCCCAAATTAAAATAAAAATAATTCTCCGGAACAGTCAAGTTAATTTATTTTTATTTGGAGACATGAATCAAAAGAATTGCTTCTAGCTTTTATCCTGTAAAAGTCATAACCTATTGGTCTTAATTTGTAATTAAGATCATATCGTGTAACTACTTCCGATGTTTCAGCACCGAGAGGTCAGTTGCTGGGTAAAAATAATAGAAAGTATGAAGTTAACCAAAGTCACATCTGAAAAAAAATAAATCTTAATGCTATGATTGTGTGATTTTGGTTTTATTTAACATCTGTTCGAGGGCCTGATTTAACCTTTCCCTATCTGGCATTATTTAACCTTTCTCTTTTATCAACATTTAAAGGGAAATTAAAATAAGCCCTTCCAAAAATAGAAGAATCTAGTGAGGCCAAAGGGAACATCATCATTTTGCAAAGGAAAAAAAAAATATTTACCTTAAGGCTACTTAAACACTCAATTTACCAAATTACCCCTGTTTAGTGTAATGGAATAAATGGCATGCATAGAGGATTGCTGTTGGCAGGATATCATTAGAGCTAAAAAGGTAATGATCCCTGAATAATGCCCCAAGGAACCCTGAATACTGCAAACTGAAGCTGAGTGACCATCTATCAGAAGTTAGAGTGGAGAAGAGACACACAGTAAAAGAAATCCTAAAGATTAACTTTTTTGTTGCTTTGCTGTGGAAAATTTATCCATGACTTAAAGATTACCATGATATTTTGCTGCCTGTTGAAGCCAACAGCAAACTCTGAGTAGTTTTATTAGTGTGGGATTTAGTATTGCAGGATGGCAGTATACACAGAAAAGCATTTATTAATGGAATTTATTTATTGTTCAGCTGTAAATGCTTAGGTGTGAGTTTTAGTCCTATGCTGTCTTTGTAGTCAATGGCAAGAAAAAAGCATTTTTCATGCAGACACCTAAAATAGTTCAGATGATCACCCACCACCACCACCAGGTGCCTATTTTGTTATTGATTGTAAAGTTAGATGAAAGAAAACAAGTCAGCATGATTATGGAGTAGGAGAAAATTGTCTCTGGACAGTCTGAAAGAAAACCCAAACCTTTGAACAATATAAGTCTTAGGAGCTCAATATTGTGTGGATCTTGTCTTGGACTTAAATGCAGAGTCTGAGTTCATGAATTATAATTCCTGAATTGGCTGAGTAGGAATAATGAGGGAAGATGCCTACCAGAGAACTCTTTGTCTTTGCCTGAAGGACCTTCCTGCCACCACCTATCTTCTGCAGCACATGGAGCATTACTGTTCTGTTGCCACTGAGCTCAGAACTTAGGTGTCATCCTTGACAAGGACATGTCTATAAGGTAGATATCTTTCTATATAGTATGCAGAAGACATGGTTTGTCCCATCTGCCTACAGAGCTGGAAGTCTCCACCTGAATCCCATCATTGTTTTCTCACTTGTTTCAGGATTTTTCTCTTCTCCTGGCAAATAAAATCTTGCACTGCCAAAAACATAACCTTTTGCATTTATGCAAAGATAGTTTTCCTGGCCTTCCATTGGATTATGTCATGTCAGCTTTCATATTCCTTTATTGACTCCCCCTTTTCTTTTACACATTGTGGGTTTGCTTGGGGCTTTTGTCTATTTGTCTATTTTTGTCTATTTCACCACATTGCCATAGAAGTAGACCATCCTTTTTTTACTGTACAAGTAGGAAGGTAGAACATTCAATTAATATACGAAAAATCATTTCAGTTCCTCTCTTTCACACACAGGGGTTTGAACCCTCATCTTTCACTTGGTAGGAGAGTGCCTTCATCATCAGTGTGGAACATACCCTGGGGTGGAATGCTTTCAGTCATTCCTGTTGGTGCTATTTCTCTTTGCATAAATAATGAAACATGCACTGGAGCACAGACTGAAACGCAGCTGTCCCACCTCCCAAGTGATTGTCCAAACACACGGACAGAAAGTTCTGAATATTTAAATACTTTAAACAAGGTGCAGTCACTCCAATAAGAGAGTATAAGGAGTGGTCACCCCAGAATATTATGGAATTTTGTGCAGGTTCATTTCCACACAGGTACTACTAAAAAATGTACTGTGTCCTAACTGTTGCTGTATTACATAAAAGACATTATGAAGCCCTGCTGCTGTTTTGAATCTGGCATTCTTTTTAGCTACAACTGTTCTTTACAGTTGTGGAACTGGCAATTTAGTGTGTTTTTTAAAAATTTTATTTAAGTATTCATTTTGAATATTTAAGTATTAAGCCAAAAATAATAATTTTCCAGGTATATTTCTCATCCCAGATATCAGCATTCTCTTGTTAGTACTTAGATTACCTATGTACACCTGTAAGATAGAAAGATCTACTGTTGCTGTGATTTCTTTTTTCCCCTTTTTAACCACTCTGAGTTAAATTCACATCTAAATTTAGAGTGAAAGAGGAATTTTCGTTTGTCAACCTTCCTCTGTACTCTGGGAAATTGTCCTGATTTTGAGTGCTGTTGTCTAAAAGAATTCCTCATTGCCAGAGATGTCCAGGAAAAAGCCTTGGACTTCTGTTTCCCGGGAGCCTGTCAGTGCTCTGGGTATTTTACCTCCCCTCTTAATTTTGCTGTAAGTTGTCAGAGGATATTTTGTAATTTGTGATGTGTTTCTCCCTATGGAGAGAAGGCTCTGTGGAGTTTTGGGAGGTGGATTTGTGGGTCTTTCCTGAGTCTATGTTCTTACACTCATATAAGGGACACAGTTTGCAGCTGGTAGAGTTTAAAGATCACCCTGCTAAAGCCCTCAGCAAGGAACCACACCAAACATGGAGCAAACACCATGACAAATGACAAAGATCTCAGGTCCATCACTATGTCCATCCTCATCTGACAGGAGAGGAGCTGGGGCAGGAGTGTTGAAGGGAGAGAGTCAGGCCAAGGCCAGAAATGGGGCACTGTCAGAGTTCATTTATGTCACAGCAACTGTGAGAAGCAATACGTTATTTAGACAAGCCCTGGGGCTATCCTAATTGACAGTGTTGAGCTCAAAGCCACCTTTAGATGCTGTCCAGTGGTGTTCACCATCATAAAATTTATCTCTCTTGATATACCCCTGTGAGGAAGGGACTGGCTACCCCATTTTAAAAACAGGTATAGAAATAGCAAACCATTTGACTTCTGACACACAGGACATCTATATACAAGCCAGAAACTGAATCCAAATACTATGTTTTTTAGACTGGCATATTTACACACAAGACCATATTCTCCATATATCAGACATGTTTTAGAAATATTAAGCTAAGTAATGTTACATAAGTTAGCAATAGACTAACAGGATGATTAAAAAAAATCTGGAGTCTTCACACTCACATTTAGCCTACTTAAATAAGTTCTTTGATGATTGTCTCTGAACATAAAAAGAATTCAGCTTGCATCCTAAACATAGACAGGCAAAATCTACCCTCCTTTCTTTCTTGCTTGCTTAACATTAGTAGGTTCTTTTTCTTAAACAGCAATTACTGATTTCATATTCAGACTAAGTTGTCTTCTTTCTAAAGATGTCCCAAATTTCAGAAGGAATGATCAACAAAAAAGATAAAGTTAAAAATATTAGTCAAGAAGGAGAAAAATACTCCTACCATCTGGCAAAAGGGTCATGGCTAGCTGATGTATAAGATATACACCAATCATTTCCACTTTAGGCAGGATCTAAATCACTACCGAAGACAAAACTAAAACAAACAAACAAAAAAAATCATTGTTGCATAGTGGTTTTCATATTTTGTTTTTAAACACACACTGATGTACCACAGAGAGGCTTTTATCTGAAAAAAAAAAAAAAAAGCCAAATCTCATCTCGTTTTTTTCCATCAGTAGCTCACAATGTGCCTATTGAACACTGATCCAGCCAAAAAGGACAGCTTAGTAGGAGAAAATCTGCGTTTGTGTATATTAAAGGTGAAAAGATGTAAAATCCTAACCTAAAAACACTCTTTCAAATTTGGCAGTCAATAAGTCATGAAAAATCCAAACAAACATGCATCTATAGTTTAAGATTACATAAGGTCAAATCAGTTTAAGCATTTGGATGGATTTAAAAAGCTGAGGGGTGAAGGCCATCAATGTTAGAAATCAAAGCATGCAAAGAAAAATAATTAAGGTCTGAAAGTTCATTTTTTGTTTCCTTAAGGTTAAAAATGCAAGGCTACTTTAAATACAGGTAAAAGTATTTGTCATCTCTAAAGGAGATCACAGTGATATTACGTCTGATGAAACAGGTACAGGCAACACACAGTCTCTGATGGAAAATGCAGAAAAAAAATTATAAAAGTCCCTTTAGATGTGAAAGCATCATGAAGTGGCACAAAAACTTGCCCTGCAAGTAAGGAAATAAAATAAACATTGAGCCTCTTGTAAAGCAAATGTGCTGTGAAAACAAGGGCATACACAACTGTTCTTGTAAGTGTTATGAAAAGGAATTAATATAGTGAAGGTGAACCAAAGAAATAAACACAGATGCAGTTTCTTACACAGACAAGTAACAGGTTGAACTATGCCATGGTCTAAGGCAGGTTAGACTGGTCTATATGAATTTCCATCTATTTATCTGTCTTATTTCATAGCTTCTATGATTACAAATAAAGGAAACATTTGCCCAGTCTCACAACAACTTTTGAGTCATTTAGATCTTTCCATCCCAGACCAAGAGAAAGACTATTCTTTTACATTACAAATTGAGACATCTGACTAAATCATTAAGCAAACTGCTTCATTTCATAATTTTTGAGCTGTCATTTTTATTTTAGCTTAGTATTATTTTTTTCTACATTCCAATATAAAGATCTAATTTGTAAAAGCAAGTTCTTCCTTTCATACATATTAGAATGGAGCATTTTGACATTTCAGAAATGTCTTTCAGAACAGGAAATTAATCTATATCAAGCCTTTATTATGAAGCAGAATTAATTTGGTGACTTATAGATGTCTAAAAACGCTAACTAGAAGAAGATATCTTTGCAAACCTCCCACAAATCTTACAACATTTGAGCTAAGAATCATGTCTAGAGTCCTGAAATGACCCTCTTTATCCCTATCTTTCTCATGGCTTGTTGAGAAGGACCTCAAGACTGCAACCCCACAACCTCAGAATGCACAGTGACTTTTCCTACATAGCAACCAGGTTGCAGACATGTCTTTTTTAAGGTAACATTAATAGGACTGAGAGAAAAATTACCTGAAATTATGAGTTATTGTCATTCAGGAGGATAAAGTTTCCTTTCAGCCAGTATCTCATCAGTGAGGTCACACACCAGCCCACTAGAAACCTGTTCAAATTCTCTCTCTGCCTAAAGGTAAAGACCCAGCTCAAGAATAGGGCTTGATCTCAGCAAGGCATTTATCACTGCATAAGAGATAAGTGGGAATTCTTGACTGTGGAGCAATCAAGCACACTTCTCCCAGGGCAGAAAGAAGCATCTTGATTTTATGATCTCTCTTGGTGCCAGACTGAAATATTTGCTTTATGCTTTTTAGCTCAATATTGGTTTCACTGCCGATCAAAGACAACAAAGTTGCTGGACCTACACAGCAGTTGCTGAACCTCCCTCTGAAGGTGCAGTTGTCTTTCTAGTAAAAAAGTAAGCTTCATGTTGTAATGACATTTTTATTGCTATGGTTCCTTGTCCTACCCTCGCTCACAGGTGGAAAAAGTTTTTGTGTGCAAGTAATCAACTACAACAAGTACTGAATAGTCTTCTCTGGGTATTGGGAGAAGGCTCTTGGGTTATTCTTTCTCACTGAACTAACAGGACTAAGGTCGTGGTAAAAAATGGACAATTGAGATAAAAACAGGTTAGATTTTGCTAGATGTTGAACTTTATATTCCAGCCTTGAGGAGAATAAAAATTGATCATCACCTACGACGACTCATATTGCCACTCCCTGGAGACTGGAAAATAAGGGCACATTTTGATCTGTGTATATCACCCACTTCTGAAATAGCTGGAGTTGTAGGCTGTGTTGACAACCACAGCTATCCTGATGAACCTCTATCTTGAACACCTACAGATGGAATGAACGCCCCTTCAGAGACTCAGGGAAGAAAAAAAGCACTATGCATTGACAAGGAGGTGGTTGTATGGGGATACAAACCTTGGTTTAAAACAACAGGCAGTGCATCAGTGCTGCACATTAACTTCTGGGAATATTGGGTAGCCAAAATGCCCCATCTACCCTCTGGCACAGAAGCCACCCCGTGTTCAAGAGGTGTTTGTGGTTCCATTTGCTGCTGTTTGTGTGTCTCTCTTCGTGAGCTTTCTAACGTTTAGGAAGAGATAACAGATTAAGCCAAGTGCAGAGATAATGAAATATAAATTAGTAGGTTTGCCAGCCTTTATCCACAGCACTGTCAGAGTGTATTATCTGGTATATCTAGTTCAGAGCAGTCAGTTAAATTTCCCCTTATCAGAAACTGAGTGTGAAGTGTGGTAATGTTGCTAAGTGCAGAACAAAAATCTCTCTTTTTTTGCATCCCACGACTGCTCCAGGCAACATTCTTGGAAACCTCTGAGTAGGAAGGAAAAGAAGACCCTGAGATATATACACTGTGACAAGCCAGGAGGCTAAGCTCCACCGGTAAACCGTCCTGTGAGCGGCAGTCGCCTGTGGCTGTGACATTACCACACTTTGCTCAGCTTCAGAAAGGGAAATTTAACTGACGACTGCTATGAACTGAAGCCACAGCCTAAACCAGATAATACACCCTGACAATACTGTCAGGCAAAAAAGGCTGTGTTCCCATTGATTTCATCGCATTGGAGACATATTACCCAGGGCTGTGTATGTTTGAGGGTATATGTGAACACTGTGGGAATATCAAAGGGAAAGACACACTGATTTGGGCAGAAACAGGCCTTGCAGAGATAAATCCCCAAAGTGCACTGACTGAAATATATATTATTTGACGAAGCAGGCATGGCAAAGATATTGATTGTAATTATAACTTAATCCTCAATCTACAACTGATAAACCCTGCTGGGTTTCTTTAAAGGAGTTCAAAGCTGGGAAAAGAACATTTCTTGCATCTCCGGGTTGTTTCTGAAGGATTGGAAGTCCAGTTTGTCTGTGTTTCCAGCAGGAAACAAACATCAATGACAGACAGAACTCAAAAGACTGAGAGCTTGAGTTCAGCTCAGGAAGGATCCCAACTTTTCTCTTGGGCCTTGGACTACAGAAACTGCTCAAAGAGGTTTCATGATCATATGAAAATGGTAAATATCTAGTGTCACAATATATATTAAAGGAAAATAAGGAAAGTTTCAAAACAGAAGTTGTTCTCGTATTTCAGAACATAGGACAGCCTCTAATTATTTGGCTTACAAGAAAACTTTTCTGATGTTGAAAAGATGATGATCAGTTCCCATGTTTTCACTAACTTTTGTTAACCTTTACTTAGCACTTGGCCTCTTGAAAAATGTAGACCTCAATGACTGAAGTAAAATACTACTTCCTAAATTTGTATTACCTCATTGAAGTCCACATTCTCTTTAGCTTAAGAAACATTAAGAAAAATGCTCATGCTCATGATCCCTTCTCTCTCTACTCCTTGATCTGGCTAGAGCTTTGGAGAATATGTGGGAAAAGAAACTTGAAAATATGTGGTTTATCATCTCAAATAAACTCTTTTGTCATAAAAATATCAAGGGTTCCAGATGATCAAGACTTACTATTTCATGCAGTGTTGATCTAGAGGTCTACTGGATGGCTGGTGTAAAATTTTGCTTGAGGACTTAGTTGGGAACTTTTGGATGGCAGGGTATGAAGGTTTCTCTGTTTAGTGATAAGCACATTCAGTTCCCATCCTCCTGCAACATGTATTGTGAAGTTGGAATGGGCTTGTCAGGATCAGATGAGTTGCTTCTAAGCCTATCAGAAAAGAAGTGACAAAGTCTAATGGCTTTTAATGCATCCTTACCAATGTAGGTTATCTTCTGAAAAAGGATAGAAAAAAGGTCATTGGTAAAACAAATTACTTTATTGCAATTTTCATAATGGAAGTGTTTATCAGAAATATAAACCAGAAAATAATAGTGTACCTCCGACTTCACATAAAAGATATATTTGAATATTTGCAATTAACTCACTCTTCATTTCACTGGTGTGCTATCTAGCTACATACACTGTCTTTTTCTCACTCTTAAGAATTCAACAACTTCAATGCCAGCACTCTGCAAAAGCCATAAATTAGGATACAAGATGAACTGATACTTCATTTGAAATGTTTCATGCCAGTTTGCAGCTTTCAAATTAGCATGAAACAGCACCAGAGGAAACAGAGGGATTCTCCTGCATTGTACAAAGAGCTATGTGAACTTTTGAAATGCCTGAGATCTCATTACTGACAACATTTTGACCTCACAGTTTTCATGTGCTGACCTGGAGGATGCCTTTGGAAGTAGAATATTCCCCATTCAGCATGACTGCATGGGTTTATCAAGCCAGATGATATTTTTTTTTATAATGCAAAGAACAGCATGTGGCTTCCAAAACTGATGAAAAGTAATTAAAACTATAGATATGAAAGCAGGACAAATAAGTGATGAGCTAGGAAAAAGGCAGACAGAACGCAGTCCTTTTTGGGGTGCTTTTGGTAAACTCTTATGGTTTTTTGCTAAGCCTGTTAATTCCCATCCAGAGATCCAGGATTAAAAGCTCTACAGAGGCTTAAAGTACCAAACAGAAAGCAGGGAAAGAGCAAGAGCTACTCATCTTCTGAAGCTACCTCTTGTTACTCCTGTGACCCAGTTTTATTGAGAATGCTACTCAGCAGCAAACAGGAAAAAAAATAGTATCTGAGATAAGGAAATAGAGAAAAAAGTACTAAGGAAACATTTTCTGATTAATTGGAAAAGAAACCGAATATAACATTCTGGTTCCACTGAAGCCAAAAAGAGAGTCACTGCAAATGTCAACAAAGCCAGAGCTTCAACACAATACAAAATCTTTTGAAAATTTTGATTCATTATTTTAAAATATAATTTAAGTAAATGTTTGGTGAATAACACTGCATTCTCTCTGTTTGTGTCCCAGGAAAGACTGAGTAGTTTGGAAATATTTCTTAGGGCTCCAGATAATTCCTTCTTTCAAAAGAGAGTCTGGAGACAAATCTTTGTGTGTCCCATTATTTTAGGGATGGCAAGTTGCACCAGCTAAAAATCTGGCCACCTGGTTATTTTTTTCACCCAATCTCTCTCCATTCAGATGAGATGTCATGGAACGAGTTCAGGAATCCCACAGGGATTGAACAAATGCCTCAGGTAAAGGGAGCAGTTAATAACTTTATTTGCAGAGCAAGGATGAAGTCACTGTCTGCACAGCAACAGGTTGGCTTGGACTTGTAACTCAACGAAGATTTTTAGCTTCTTTGCACTATGCATAAGACTCGTGAGTCCAACATTTATCACCAATGCCCTTTTTCCTTTGTGGGATTGTTGTATTCCATTGCAACAAAAGAATGCTGCAAGCAATTTCTTCTCTCAGTGTCATTTTCATTCCAGTTTTCTCCACACTGGAAATTAGCTGGATGGTGTTGTTTAAACTGTTTTTAAAATACATAAGTGTAAAAACCTCACCTCCAGACTCTGCAAGATTTCCCTAACTGACTATGACTGAATGGAAAATTCTGCCGCCCTGATTAAACTTATATGTAGAGGTGAATAAAATATAAAAGAGGTCTTGAGCATCATCTTTTATTTAGTGTCTTGTCCGATAAGTATGATCATACTTTTAAGGATCACAGTATATTTTTAGACACCTTGTAAAGCACTCAAGCTTTTGCTTGCAGTACTAAGAGTGTATGGTTTAATAAGCCAGTTGACAGAACATTAGTGACATCAAAGCAATGGAAAAAACTCTGCTTGCTTGCTCTTCCTTTCATCTGACTTTAAATCACAGTGCAATACACAGAATTAGGAGAGAAAAACACATATACACATGCAAACCAAGAGCATATGATGAAGACTGTGTGATGAACTGCTTGAAAATAATGTTTATTTTAAGGAAACCAAGATATTCTTCCACTTCTAAATGCACATAAGATTTTATGCAAACTTGATTTTTCAATCTGCTTGTATATTTCAGTTTATCATGAGGTTTCTTGGAGATATCAGATTGATGCCATCTGGGAATTGTGTAGACAGTAATAGTACACGATGCTTCTCCTCCATTCTGCCATTAACCCCCAGTTTGTCAGGGTTTCTGTGTCTAATGTGAGGCGAGGTGGTAGGTGGTTATATCCATCAGGTCACATCTGATATAGACACCATACATGGGACACAATTTAAAATGTCTGTAGAGCTGGTCTCCTACAGTACCCAGCAAAACCAACACAAAGGAATGGACTCTTCTACAGAGAAATTAATCTAACCTCTCTGAGATGCTTATTTGGAATGAGCTGCACTGATTTCTAAAAGTGCTTTTTTTTAACCTCCATTTTTCTCTTTCTCTTTTCTTTCTAAATTGAGTGTAGAGCATATAGTGAAACAGATCTGCATTGTACATGATGACAGTTAGATGATATAAATTTGGTTGCATTTCTACATATGCCTCTAGAAGTCTCAGAACTTTCACATAACTGATTGTCACCAGAACCGTTTTGTGTCTGATGACACCATGATACTCTCTTGGTCGGACTTTTCACTCATCAGAGAGGTTTTCATAATATGAGGAGACCTCCAAGCTAAGTGCAAGGAAATCACAACTGGCAAGCCCCAAGACACATCTGGGTGTAAAGCAATCAAAATACCATCCATTTTGCACATTTCCACCTCCTCCTGGCTGTCAAAAATGACTCATTAAAGAGGAAGATTTGTCCTCAGAACATCATAGGGAATACGCATTTAGCAAAAGATTATGTGACAGTTAAACTTGTTGGGCACTTAAGCAATTATGTATTTATGCAAAATCTTTCAGAGGCTGCAATCTTTTACCTTTGCCCTTTGGTTCTGCAAAGGATGGGGAGAACAATGTTCTCTCTTATTCACCAATGTTTATATATTTTAATATTTGCTAAGAAGATATAAATAGGAATGATACATGAACAGGTACCTAAATTCCCCACAAGTACCTGAATTCCAGAAACCTCTGGTTCTGGGTGATGACCATTTAGGTTATTCCTCTCAATGGCAGCACTTCTGCCATTACTTGATTTCATCTTGTACCAGTAAAAAATTGACTTCAATTGCTATAATTTGAGTTATTTATAAAACACTCTCTGGTCATTAACATATGATCATTAGGGCTTCACCTGCAGGCCTGGAGGCCTGATGTTAATGGGAAAACAGGCTTTTTGAAAAAGAGAGCCTTTCCTGTTTACACATTGTGTGTGTCTCTGCTGTTCCAATACTTCTCACAAAGTGGTAGAACAGCAGGATTTCCTAATTCACTGGTAAGCCAAGCACTTATATCTATGTTACTTTCCATATAAAACACTTAGAATACACTCAGCTGCAAATGTAAAGCCAAAGCTGAACAGTGAATTCTCCTCAAGGCCTGATTTTCCAGGCAGTTTTTTGCCTATGGAGATGTTTCAGCATTAATTTTGATCATATTCTCTTTCACACCCTCTATCTAAGGTACTAAAAAGGGAATTCACAGGAATTTGTAAGGTGCCATAAGCAATGTTCTCAGAAGTGTAAAAGAAATGAATACGATAATAGCTTTCAAACTAAGTTCTCCTCAATGTGTTTAGTTCACTGGGTGTTAAAGAACATTTAGTAACAGTTTAAACGAGTCAAATGAGGATGCAATCAGAATTCATCAGGTAAGGCACTAACCAAACTGAAAGTTATACCCTCTTTGTGTGTGCTGTAAAGGTTTCTCTCCCCTCTTGACCTGTTCAGATGAAAGCAGCAGGCTTCTTTAAAGCCCGTTTTTCAGGGACCTTTATCAGAGCACTGGAAAAGATGGGATTGATGCTTTTTCTTTTTGTTTCCCCCTCTTTTTTTCTTTCTTTTTTTCTTTTTTTAAGCCTACTGTTTAATATCTTAGCCCACTCTGCATAATTAAAGCTGTCAGGCTTCTGCTGGAATTTCTTAGCAAGGGCAACACATTGGACATGTCCACTAATGGAAGTATGTTTCGAATCAGGTAAATCCTATTCTTTCTGGCAATAAGGAGTGAGTCCCATTCAGACATGGATTACAGCACATGTTATATGTCCTCCTAGTTCTAGCTATGCAAGATCAGGGTTATAGGAAATGTCATGAACTGGCTGCAAAGTCTATGCTTGTTTCATCACTCATCCTTGATATATTAGCCCCCTATGGAAAATTCCCATAGAATTTAATTTAAAAAAACAAACAAACAAAAAACACAAAAAAAAAACACAGAAAAAAACCCACAAACAAACAAACAAAAACCAAAACGAAAACACATCCTTTCTAAGTGTTTCAAACTGAACAATGAATTTTCTGTCCTCCATAGGATTTAATATGATCTTCCATAGGAACTTGTTCTCTGTGCTGATGTGTATGTTTTCAGATTGACTTCTATTAAATTCCTAGATGGAACATTTCCAGGTGTGGGGTTTTTATTTCACTCCTACTTAATACCTCAAGAATGTTGCAGGCAGAAACAGCTGGTGGCTGGACAGTCTTAGAAATATATAGGTATCTCAAGCACTTATCAATGTAAGCCTTTTAAAGTCATGATTTTATTATAAGCTATCACGGTATTGAAAATTATCTCCCTTCAGTAATAGCTGACATGACAGATTTACTGTCTTTTGAGGTCCTATGTAGCTATTGTTTATGATTCTGAGCAAGCTATGGCTGAGCATGAGGTGAGACCTTCAGAAGGCACCTTCATATTCAATGAATACATTCCAGGAAAGAGACTTAATGCGTATGAAAATATCTCAAACTGGTGGGATGCACAGAAGCTCATTATCACCACAAGAAAACTGACAAGCAGTAAATAAAACAATCAGATGAAATTTGTTTTTATTATTTGAGGTAAGCAATAATACTGAACTTCAAGAAAGCTAATGACAGGGGCAGGTGGCACTGATTCTTGACACATGCATCTTAGAAGAAAAAATTTGAAATATTCATGTAATATACTAGCTACTAAGTCAGTTGTGAAAGTAAGATGCCTGCACACTTCAGGATAAAAAAATGATGCAAACCTGCAATGTGCAAAAGCCAGGAAGCACAAGGAATAAGACAGAAACTATTATGGGAAGAAGTGTAATGTCATAATGTTCTTAGAACTGACCAGCTCAATCATTGAGCATAGTGTTCTGGTTTGGGCAACCACACTGCACCGCAATGCGTGTGAGCATAAATTGATCAAATTTCATCTTAAGAGCCTAGCACCTGGACTGGAGAGGATTTTTATGTATTTTATTGCAAGTTTTAATAAGAGCAGAAGGAAGAGTTGATGGTAGAAACCAGTGTGTGATCTTTTATACTCATTTATGTTATCAGGTACTTTTTTTCTTTTGCATAACGTGCTTCTGGGACCATGACTCTTTAGCTGCATCTGGTAAAAGTAAACTGAATAGCTGAAAGGGCCTCTCTGATTTTAGACCTGTCACAGTTTGGCCCCATTCATGTCATTAAACTCTTGCTTTCCCATATAGGTCGGCCACAGACAGACTGTCTATTGAGAATGGTCCATGAACCATACTAGTTCTGTGGACAGAAATTTCATGGCACAGTGTTGGCCAAGAAAGTAAATTGCTCCAACAATATGAATAATTGAATTCCATCTGCTTGTTTCCTGACACAGCTAAGTTTGCTCTTGTGCAATGTTGTAGCCCTTATTTCCTGGACAATCACATTTTGATTAATATTTTAATGATTAAGCTATTCAAAGTCTTCCACTCAAGGAGGACCACAGGTTTCTCTGACTGACAAGTTATTAACAATAAATAAGCAGTATCAGTGTCTCTGGTGCCTTACCTTCCCTGGAATGCCTCCCTGGAAGTGTTGAAGGCCAGGTTGGATGGGGCTTTGAGAAACCTGGTCTAGTGGGAGGTGTACCTGCCCATGGCAGAGGGGTTGGAACTAGATGATCTTTAATGTCCTTTCCAACCCAAACCATTCTATGATTCACATATGTGTCCAATATGTGGGAGATGGAGATTTCTGGGAGGATGAAGATGCATGAGGTACCAAACTAGGAATCAGGTCTATTGTGATAGCTTTGCTCAAATTCCACCTCTGTTTGTAGGATTTCAGATTCGACCAGTTTTTCCTCACAAACTTACATATATTTGATTATATAAGAAATGTAGGCTCTTGACCTTCATAGTCTTATTAAGCCAAATGCTGAGCTTAATATTTTGGCTGTGAAGTTTAAGGTGTATTGTGGATATCAGTCCAAGACCGAAAAAGAACCACTGAACTGTGATATTCAAATATGAGCAAAATGGTCCATATCTGTGCTCTTCTGAGTTTCAGAGCCACACAACAAAACACATTTCAACTGATTTCAGAACCACCAGTGAAGCATTTAAGCTTCACTTAGGAAGGACAAATCAAAAAAGCCCTAAAGACTTCTCCTGAATTGTACTTCTGGCAGAGAAGGAACACACATGACCATACACCAAACATCTACATATTGTCTAAATCTAAAAATAACACAAACACCTTTGAACATGTAAGAGTTAGTGGAGGGATAGAGATGGATAAATTCTGAGGCACATCTTGGTAATCTAATGGGTCTGCAGGCTTTATGCATTCCCTTTGCAACCTATTAGTGATATGTCTACTAATATTAAATAAGCTCCTTTAAGGAGTTTTCCCTAGTTTGGTTTGAATCAGGAACTCTGAGATTTGAAATAGATACTCCTTCATTTGAGTTATAATAAAGTAGCATTTCTACTGAAAACTCAGTTCAAGGCAACCTGCACATGTATGTCTAACTGCAGTTAGGTTGGGCACTCTGGCAAACAAGCTGAGGCTGCTGACAAAATACTCTTGATGTGGAGGAGAAAAAAGCAAACGGGCCAGAGATTGCTATTCAACTTTTCAGCAAATACTGACAATTTTTTTACAGGATTTTAGGCACAGGCACTTCTTAATGTCCACAGGAATTCTCCTCTTGGAGAAAAACACAGGACATTTCTGGTATTATACTGTGGACAATGTTGTTGAATCAGAATGAGCCATGTATTTTGGTAAATTAGAACTATAGTGGTTTGAAATATAGCACTGTGCTTTAAAATTCCTCTTTTAATCCTGATTTAAAAATGCAAGCAAAATTCCTTCATTTAAATTGTCGTTTTGAATGCTATTCCCCAATTATTCTTATTTTCCAAAGAAAAGAATTCAGATTTTATTGACTAGGCTTAGCTACTAGGACACAGAATTTAAGCCAATTTAGTCCTTCGTACTTTGTGGTAACCCAGGGGATACCCTAAAATGTTATTAATTTATTTAAATTAACATAAAGATTCACATACATATATTCAGCCTTTCTATTACCTTGGAAAAGGGTGAATGTGACTGACATTTTACTCCCAGTTTGTATCAAGTATGTTTGTGCAGGTATTGGGATTCAGATGAAAATACACATCACCAACAACATAGGATTATTCTTGTTAGTTAAACATCCCCCTCTCTTCCTCCTGCTTCCAGCTGTTCAAATCAACACTGAAAAAAACTGTGCTTGGAACAATGCCAGAGGACTCTGATGAACCAACTGCAGAATTAAAATGAAAAATATTTCTTATAACCTGAAAGAAGAGGTAATTAAGCAAAAAGCTTTCCAAACCACAGAAAAGAACAATATTTACCTTTAGCAAATTAATAGGCAAATCCACACATATTTTTAAAGTCTGAAATTTATTTAAAACCTGACCAGAGAAATATTTATGTTCTTGTTCAGCTTTAGTTAATTGTGATAGTAAAGACAATGTAAGTAAACTATGTAAGAAGACTGATTTGTTAGTTCCAATTTATGAGAGGATTAATTTGATTCTGCGTATTGTTTTTCAGTTTCTTAAAATAATCATTACACAAGGACAAATATGTCCTCTACAATTATTTTTTTCTTAATCCCACTATCATCTTAAACAAGAGTTAAAGCATTTTTTGAAAATAATGTGTTTAAAGTGACATTATCGTTCTCATTTTTAGAACACTAATGCAATATTTGCTTTAAGTGTTTGTAATTTTTTCATAGAATGGGATCCTATAGTGGAGGCATGAAAAAAACCTGGGTCTGGGGTTTGTTTTCTTCTTTTTTTTAATTGTTTAGATACTTTTAGGACTGCACTTAATTTTGAGAGGCTGTAAGATTCTAATACATATCTCCTTTTCTGATGCTGAATCAGACTCCCAGACAGGAGTGGGAGCAAGGAGTGCTTTGGAGCAACTCTGAGCCTCCCATCAGTGGCTCCAGGGACTCAGGTGAGACCTGATGTTCTGTGGGATCCCTTATGTTCCTTCCCAGAACAAAGCCACTATTCCTTCTCCTTCTTTCTTTCTTTCTCTGCTTCTTCATCCCCCCTTTTTCCATTTTAGAGACTTCCTTTTCCAGTTGCCAGTGTGATGCGTTTCTGCAACGAAGTGATCATAAACAGAAAATAAGAAAGTCCATACCACACTCCACATGTGTAGATAACACAGACAGGTATTACACAGGCTCACTGATTTATTTATACAGGGCTATTGATTTTCTCCTTCTCTCCATGAACCAGAAGGTGGCATCTGATTACTGGCTTGTGAATTTGCATGTCTTCTTATCTTCACTGCATCGGCCAATGCTAGTGATTTCTTTACATAGCTGTCAACATGAATACAAACAAAAAGTGCCCATCTGTCTATGTTCTTCAGTCAAACTCATTTATATTATTGTTAAACAGTTTCTTTTATGATTGCAATATTTAACCCTGCATGATCTGAACTCACTGTGCATTTATTGATAGGTTCGTTAACACAGTCCAGGGACTTGACTCTTTTATTCCCATTTTCCAGACTGGAAAATTAAGAAAAAAGAAATCCAAGGCTACTTTCAGAGGCAGACAGAAATGTTGTGACAAACCAAAGAATACTTAGATTTCCTTGCTCTCATTCATAGACCTTCAGCTACCAGATCTGTCAAATCAGGCAGCCTGTTTTCTAAAACCTTGCAATTTCACACTCTTCTGGGTCACTTCCCCAAGTTTTTGCACTAGTTTTTATGGTATTCAGACCTCAGCAAGCAATTAGTGTTTGGGATTCAAATCACTTGGTGAAGATGAACAACCATTCTGTGTCCCCAGTACAGCTGATCCACAAATGACATGAGTTGTTTCTGTCAACCTGTAAATGTTTGGGTCCTTTTAACCCAACATGTCATGCTTTTAATCCTGAAGCTGCCTGGTTCAATACCTTTTGTATGGAGTAAAAGATAGTTTTCACACATGATTGTCATAGTATCAGAAAGGGGATTTTTGTGAGAGCAAAAACATAAATTGTTGGCTTTCCTTATGAGAAAAAGCTAGGCAGAGGAGTAAAGAGACCTCTTAGTGTAGCCAGTTGGGTTGATATCATGAAGGCTGACATTCATTTTAAACCGCTTTGGAGGAGTTGTGTCATGTTGATTGCTAGTTGTCAGGATTCAGATGCTTGGAACTTCCTGGCCTAAATCATCAGAGGATGGTCCTTTCCCTGGCAGAAAGCTTTTGCTATAGATTTTATAGACCACAGACAAGATCTGCTTGCACAGCTTAAGAGGACAAGCTGTACTCTGGACAGCTGGAAGTACCAATAGATGATGTGTAGATGCTCCTGTTTCTCCTTAATCCCACAAGCAGAAAGTTCAAGCCATTAAAGATCATTTAGAAAATGCATGGAAAGCTGGACAAAAAGTGTCATGGGTAAACCAAAAGACCAACCTTTATCACCAAGGAAGGAGCAAGAATTACTGGTGCAGGTTGTGTGTATTGCAAGGTGACAGGAACATGGTGAAACAGCAGTTCAGGCTGGAAGATGGGAACTGACAGGAGTGAGCTGTTCAAAATCAAAAAGAATATAGTCAAAGGTGATGGGATACTGATTTATTTAATGCAACAGTAAAGAAACAAGAAGGAATATCTGGGGTGAAAGGGAAGTTGTCTGGGTCAAAATCACAGAGGGGAAGAAAGATGAAAGAGTTATCAGCTCAGCAGTTCTTCAAGTCCCTTACAGATTATCAAGAACAGCTGTGTGAATACAGAAAGAGATTTTTGTGATTATTTCATTTACGTAGTGTTTTATATAAACATACATCTGCATATACTTACAGACATAAATAAATATATGCATTTTACACTGCAGTATGGTTAAAAATTACACAATCTGTACCTTTCCAGTATTTACATATTATTATGAACAAAATAATTATGAAGAGCTTCTAGATCCCAAATGAAAGCTGAGGAACAAAAAAAAAACCCTATAAGATTCAGTTACTACTTTTTGAGCTGTCACACTTCTCTGACAAATTCAGTGAGCAAATATGTGGCAGATCAGGACTGAATTAACTTTTACCAAATAATGAGGATGCTATAGCAAGCACGTCCATTAGGAATGATATGTACAGCTGAGCAAGGAAGACTCACTGAACCTGGGTGGTGGTTGAGGCAAACAACCTGTTCACCTTCTCACCTTTGTGCTCATCCCATCTTCACAATATTTTTTGCATAGCTATAATGTCTTTTATAGTTCTCACCTGGTTTGATTTTTACAATTCAGATTTTATTTTGTATGAGGCATCCTTTTGCATGGTCAATATATTTCCATTTCTGATATTGTCTCTGATTCTGATGAATACTTCAGAATGGGGGGGTGATAAATGAAATATGGCATGAAAAATGAGATCTGACTGCTTTTCTAGGCAAAGAATGTTTCATGGATAGAAAGGGCCCATTAGAAACTTAGGCAATTAGAAGCATTTTAATTATCAAAGCAGTGAAGGACAGCTTTCTGTCACAAAGAGAAGAGGAGTAGAAATAACTCTCATCTCTCAGGATGGAGTTTATTGTGCTTATCAAAATTATTATCTGATATCAGTGTGAAAAGTAAAAAAAATAGGTAGTAATTCAGAGAGACTTTTCTGTCCTGAATTTTGAAAAAAATAAAAAAAGAGGCAGAAAGAATGAGATTCATCTTGCATCATATTAAATATCCACAGAACAAACATCTGCAGATAAAACTGTACCAGATTTCCCTCAAAGTCACTGAGGAGACAAAAGGCCAGTTTGGTGCCTGATGTCATCTCTCTCTTTTAGAAATCTGACTCTTTAGAAAGGGAAGTTCTACAACTCCCTTAGACATAGGTGGCTGTATTTGGTTTGAGTATTCAAAGATACCATATCAAAAACTAGAGAAATGCTTCTGCTCATGGATGACAAGTGCTGCCATCACTTTGTGGTTTAAAAAGAAAGTGAGTACATATATATGAACATGTAACTGTTTTTTTTACATCCTTTCCACCTTCTGCTGCTGCAGTATTGTGCAAAGCTTTTATTTATAAAAGGTAGCAATTTTGTTCTAATATGCAGAACACCTGGATCCCCAGAATATCATTATGGTGAAGGAATGGTTTTATTGTGTTATGATTGTTGCTATCAAAAAACAGTAAGAACAGGAAATGTGTTAACTGTCTATGGCTGGATTGACAAAATAAAGCACCAGAACCTTCTGGAAGCAATGAAAGGTATTAATAAAATGCATTTGCTATGCACATTTATTGCTGATCATAGCACATGAGCACGTAGCATACATGAAAATTAAGCTGCATGAAGTGGTTTTATATTTTACCTGGACTTCACTGTTTGCTGGGTTCACCTGGGGAAGAAAAACAGGGAGAACATGGAAAAACTGGTTCGATGACATAAATTAATATGGAACGAAATCACCAGACTCTCTTCTTTCAATGATTTGCAGACCTTGGGCCAAAATGACACAACATAAGTTTAGTAAAGGCAATCACAGTAAGGAATCTGGGGTCTATGCTTTCATCTTTGGCCACTTTATTAATGGGTTTACACTGTTTGGCAGATGAGGCTTATCCACGGTAACAAGAAATTAGCACAAATTGTCCTTCTTTTATGATAAGTACAAACACATTTTATTTTTTTGTGAAGACTAACAGGTTTCTTGAATTGTCTGAAGCACTGAAATGCACTTATTGGAATAGATATACAAATTCCTGCAGTGCTTATCCAGTTGCTTGCCATCCAGCATTACCCACCTTTGACAGAGGAGCTTCTGCTAAGAGATTTTCTCAGAGCAACAGAAGAGCATGTATGTTTGGATGTGTACATGATGGTACAAGTTGAAGAAAGAGGTAGAGCTTTTCTATCCAGAAAAAAATCCATCCCAATTGTGGAAGTGAAACCTATTCCTTTAAATAATTTCCATACTGTGAGCCTTTTACAGCTGCAAATAGATTAAAGGGGTGTTTAAAGGTATAGCATTAAATGAGTACAAATAACTATTTGACGTAAGTTGCCTGGGGTACATCAGTAGCCTTCTAACTGATCAAAAGGTATAGCTGGAGGCAAGGTCCAAAACCACCTGCTTATATAAAAGACTTTTATATGAGGTAGCTGATATCATACATTTACATTGATCTTCCTTGAAACACTGTAATGAAATCAGCATCAAAATTATGCTAAACTAATGTTATATCTACCTTAAAGAGATGGGAGCAGGAA
Organism: Hemiprocne comata; assembly: GCA_020745705.1. Taxonomy (NCBI): domain Eukaryota; kingdom Metazoa; phylum Chordata; class Aves; order Apodiformes; family Apodidae; genus Hemiprocne; species Hemiprocne comata. Next base: position 10,787,129 of record CM036588.1, read on the forward strand.
AAGTGCAGCTCCATCCTTGACTTGCCTCATGTGCAACTGCACCAGGATCATGTCTTACACCTGTAAGTGTAAGGGCTAAGCTGTCTTAAGCCTTTTTGAAACTGATTTTAACATTGATTCTGTAAGCCTCTGAGAAACAGACTCCACTTTAAGTACGTGAATAGCTTCCCCCAGCTCCACAGAGGGCTTCAGCTCACCCTTAGCACTTCACTTGAACTGGTTTAGATCTAGTCATGAGTACAGATGTTTTGCTGAATAAGACCCAGACCTGATAGAGACATTTTGCCACTATTGCTTTGCTGGACTAGGGTATTTTGAAGAATAATTAAGAGCAAAAGTTCATTTAGAGTCAACTGACATTTTTGCTTTTGTGGCACTTCCAAAAGTGTTACACTTGACTGTATAAAGTATTTCACAGTCCTGCTTATATTAACAGTGCAAGAAGCTTTGCTTGTAGGTTATGTATATTTTAAAAATCCCAGGAAAATATAAATCACACTAACTGCCACATTATTATCCTCTGTGCATTAGTCACATTATTTTCTCAAGCTTTACCTTTTGAATCAGTTTGACATATCTTGGTATTTGTAACATACACACTCCTAATTAAAGGTGGTCCTTGAAAGAAAAGTCAGTATTTATACAAACAGTACCATAAAATAATTCTTAGACAAGCATCACTTTTTGTGATACAGGAATAGCTGTCTAACAATCTGGCTATTTGTACCCACTCCTCCTGTAATGAAAAGGTACTGATAGTATAGCACCAATAGAAAGCACCATGTGGTCATGACTAAAGATAAAGCAGAAAATGTAGGGAATAAAATCTGAAGTTGGAATAATTTTTTTATTGACTCGTATGGGATTTGAGGATGACTGACTAACATGGAAGTGTCCACACTAGAGACCAATCCAGGAGTGATGAATTTCATCTCATAAGGCCGCTGTTGGCATAATCAGGACTGCCTTTCTGTTGCTTGCCTACCAAGAGAAGCTTTAAAACATCATTTGACTTTCATTGCTCCTCATATGGCTTCTTTAAGTAGCACTTTAATAAAACTGCAGCCCTGCCTCATAGCTTTCAGGACTGGGGGTCAATCTGTGCCTGCAAAGTAAGTAGCAAGATACTTCTTTCTTACAATATTACTGAGATTATTCTTATCTATTGCAGGTAAAAAAAGAATCTTCAAAACCTGAAAGGACATTGATCAGCTGCTTCTCCCCCATGAACACATGCACAACAGAAAGCTTTTAAGGTGCCCTTATTGTCAGGATAGTGACCTTGTTTAAGAAAGAAAATGACATCTTTGTGTTCTGCATTTATTCCCTAACTGGGTGCCTTCCACCCAAAATCAAGGGGGAAAAAAGAAGAAAAGAAAAAAAAAAAAAAGAGCTTTTTTGAGATTTGTAATACTTAGACCACATTGTTTATAAAAAGAAGGAAGATCCCACAATTATGTGCATTACTTTTACAGAGAAAAGTGTTTACAAAGTCTAGGGAAAAGAAAAAAAAACAAAACACCACATCCAACCTCAGGGTTTAAAAGCCTTTTTCAAGATATCATTTTTCTCTCCAAGGTGCTGAGCTGGCATTGATAAAAGACCTCTCTCTGTGAATAAAATGGAAAAAGTCAAAACAGTTTTCCACTTTAGAGGGAGCTTTTCAGTGTGTTTGCCACCATTTCAATGAGTTCTTCCCCTCTCCAGACAGTGAATCTAGGAATGCAAACCATATTATAACATATATATAAATATATAAACCAAAAAAATTGTGTTATTTGGGCTAGTGTATAAAGACTGCAAAATTCTTGGTACAGTTAGACTAAAAGACTCTAAGATAAAATCTCTGAGGCACTGATGTGGAGATACGTGCAGAGGGAGAAATCAAAGCCAAGATGGAGAGGTCCTGTAGACAGCAATGCCAGCTGAACATGGTGAACATGGGAAGATGTGAACCTGGCTTGCAATTTTTTCTTCCAAGTTCATAGATCAATGAGGCTGAGCTGGTACAGAGGGTAATGTAACCTGCAGGGGAAACACCCTGTCATTTTGCTAACGAAACTAGGAGGGGAACCCATCTATGTCTACTGTGTTAGTTTCGAGCCTGTTTTGAAGCTCATCTCCAAGTTCTGTATTAACAAGAGAAAATGCACCAAGCACAGACACAGCCTGAGCTGCAAAGCAGCCTCATCTTTTAGGAAAGGGCACATTTAAGCAGTTGGTACACCATGACACAACATTGTGTCTAGTTGGATCATTGTAGGTCCCTTTCAACTGAAATACTCTTATTCTATTCTATTCTATTCTATTCTATTCTATTCTATTCTATTCTATTCTATTCTATCCTAGTACAATAAGGTCAAGGAGGGGAGGAGGAGGAGAAGGAAGCACCCTGCAGTGCTGTCCACCTGAGAGCTGAAAGCTTTCTGAGAGCCCACTGAAAACTCTGTAATCCAACAGAGGCTTTGGCTGCCTCTATATTAATAAAATAAACAAGTTTAAGGCTCAGAGTCAAGTACTGGCATTTATTTTGTGAAAACTGTTCTATGGGCTCTGGCACAGTTTTAGCACTGGCCACGTAGCACTGACCCAACAGCTCCCCGTCATGGATTGAGGGTCTACTCTGGCCACTCTACTCAACAGCCAATTTGGGTCCTACCCTCTGTTTGAGGCAGATAATTACCTGTGTCTCATTGAAAGCAGATGGTTACTAGTACAGATGTGGATCACCTGCCTACACCTGGTCTTAAGCAGAGTCTAGAGATGTGGTTCTTGGACTCACAATTCTTGCTCTGGGCTTTATCAGGCCACTGCAATTTCATGTTGTCCCATTGTACAGGCATTGATGAAAAAGTGTTTTATCCCTTCAGGTGAACAAAGGTCACTATTGGCAATTTGAGGATTACTACAGAAAAGGACTTCAGAGTCCAGAGCATATTTTAGTTTTTAATATTTCCTTTCTTCTCTTCTTTGAATTATAGGTCCTGTTTGGATGGGATCACTGAGAGTAGTCTTCTCATTTATTTATTTTCCTCCAATGCTCTAGTTTCACCACCTAGCAGCATTTTTCTTTCTCTCTTACCCTTTTCCCTTGGTTATGGTTCTTCCAAAAATCAAGTTCTTAGGGAATTTTGAGTTTACTTTTAGTGGTTTACCAAGCTGTGCACAGCACTTACTTAATAAAATTTATTTGGGATTTATGAGGCAGAAGACGGTGTTCACATTGCTTATGTTACCTGATGGTGTTTCCCCAATAGCAAAAAAGACACTAAAACCAACAGCAACCCATAAAACATTAATACATAAATACATATAAGTGAAATAAATGCAAGTTATCTCAAAACCAGCAGGTTTTGGAAGAGCCCTGTTCTAAAAACCTTAATTCAGAGGTCTGGCTAGAAACATGTGGCATACATGACATGGCATACAAAAGGAAAACAGAAAAATAAAAAGATCAGGCAGTGAGATAGTTTCATGCTCTCAGATAATTACTTTAATTTAATAAAGGTGCACAAATATACATTAGTCCCCAGTGGCCCTTTCCTAGACACTAGCAAGCAGATTCTTTCTAAGTATCTTGTAGTTTTTAGGAAATGTCTGCAAGGGATGCATCTGTTTCTAATTCACCATCAGAGTTCTATAAAAATGGCTAAGATTAAAATAGAGTGCAACTCATTAAAACTCAGGGATAAATTAAAAGAGCCTGAAAGAAAACTCCCTTACAACAAATACAAAGAACCAGAGAGCACAGTGTTTCTTTGAAGTAAGCGTGTTGGTGGAGAGATGTCTCTGCAGAAGACAATACATTTTAAAGTCCTGAATCTGCAGTTCCTCCTTCTTGAGGGGCACATGGATTGGAATAACAGCTGTTGGAGTTGGTCACATTAAGAATCTTGAGCCAGCAAGTATCATCTATCATATTTCTGCCAACAAATGCTGAATCCACCATCTCCCTTTGTGATACAGGATATAGGAGACCAAAGTAAATACCTGTTGTCAACACCTGGAACTAAAAAGACCACCTGCCAGGATTGATTGACATGACTTGCCTTTAACAAAAGCTGCCTCAAAAAGACTACAGGACAGAGACAGGCAGGCAGAGTTCAGAAGGAACTTAAATAGCACCACATGCTCCCCATGACAGCTTTATCTGAGTCCTGCTCAAAGCCACCTCCCCTTGATTTTTAATTCACGAGTTACTGATGTCTTCAGAAGTGGAAAAAGAAAGGAAGAGAAGAAAGGAAATAGTTTTTCCTCTGCTTTCACCAAGAAAAAACTCTACATATTTGGCTATGGGTAATGATAGCTGTAGTTTCAGAATCATTATTTAATTCTGTAGTCTGGCCCAACATTATTAGACATTTCTCACAAACATGGGCTTGAGTTGAAGAGAACAGTGTCTAGAAAAATAAGTTGTATTCAGCGGTCTGACACAAGTCATGTCCTTGGCTAGATTTTTTTTCCCCAAACTTAAAGGTGTTTCTGCCAAAAGAAACACACCAGGAAATTCTGCCTTTTAGCTACCAGTTGCCATGTCTTGTATTTTGTCATCTGGAAGAGAGCAACGTAACAAGTGAACTTGCAGCCTGATATCATCTGCCTGCCACTGAGGCTTTTCTCAGGGTACCGTGACACCCAGCTCCTCACCCTGCTGCATGCCATTTGAAATCTGCTCACAACATGTCTTTGACACTCATGCCACAGCTTGCTGAACTCTGAAATATCATTAAAACCATGAAAGTATGAAAGTAAATGCATCAAGTGCACCATATTCAATTTCCTGCTGGCTGCAACCTGGCATCATCTGTATTTCTGAAAACTGCTGCTATGTACTAAGAGTAGCTATTTTTATGTCCTTAATCCTGATGCAAATAATGAAGTAAAGGGGTGGGGTGTCTGTACTGTGGGATTGCTGAAACTGAAGAGGAGCTACTGATAAAGTAAAGTAGTTTTGATAAACTTTCTCATAAGGTCAAGTTGTTGGATAACTAATGTGGAAAGATGCATCTGCAGATGACTTTCATACTGTCTACTGACTGTCAAAAAACATACTGATGACATACTTTAGTCTTTATCCAGCTGTGACAAAATAAACTTGGCCATTCCAGTAAATGGGTCCAGGAAGAAACAAATAGATATTGGAGCTCTAGAACGTCTCATGATGGTGTCACAAAAGCATATAACTATGAGCTAATCTAAACTGTCCAATGCTCATCCTCTTTTGAGTGGAAGTAAAATGAGACAATCTGAGAAGACAGAATTGCAGGAAAAGGACAAGGAGATCTCTTTTTGCAGGGGTGTGGTGTTGTACTGTGTTTGGTTTGTTAAGATGGGAACAGTTATAAATAGAACTGTAATGGGCTGGGCCTGTATTTGTTAATTTAAAATGAGTCATGGGATGACATCTCATCAATTGTACTAACCACAAACTGTACAAAAGTATAGTTGAGGCAACACTACTATTAAAGCTATTTTTCTAAGATTTCAGAGAAGACACATCTCAGTTTCCTTAATATAATACTTCAATGCTTCTTTCAATGTTTATCCTAGCAAGATTGTATAACAACTTCTTGCTTTAGCTGAATCGCAGATGGTTGGGAAAAAAATACTCTAAAAGGTAGAAAGTTTGACAGTGGGTGAAGAGGAAACATTTTCCAGTGAGCGCTGATGACCCGCATTCAGATGCAGATGTCTGCTAATGGTTGTGATCTGTTTCCTATTCTCGGTGTTATCTGGGCATGTCATGTTAATGTGCCATTTTAGATCGAGCTAGGACCTTACTTCAGTGGTGCAACACAAGGAAAGGTGCTGTTGGCACTTATGCTTCACTTGTGCTGCTGTGGGAAGTGCCTGGTAGGGCCATGGCTTTGCTGAACTCACCATAACCACCTCAACTAATTTTCCACAAAAAGGTTCAGGCTCAAAGTGAATATATATATTCCACTCAGTAACTTGAGAGATTCAAATGGCTAAGCTTGCTGAGAATGAAGCCTAACTTCCTAAGATTGCAATGAATTCAATTGAAAAAAAAAATAAAAATTAATTACAGGTTAAGAATATTTGGCATATCAGCCCAGTGGTGAGATTGGTCATGCAGAAGGCAGGCGACCTTGTTTATAGGTTTTCATTGAGTTACAGGGTGGTTTTGACAAGTTTTCACATCCAAGCAGAATTTTCTCATAATTGTGATATTCTGTAGCTAGATCTCTACATGCTTTCTACATCACAGCTCAAGACTGGCAAGATTCATGGACTCATATAATATATGTAATATATATTAATATAACCAGGGCAGTTACTAATATACATATAACCTATTGTTTATTTTTAAGAGGCATTTTGGCTTTTTTTCTCCTGATCTGTATTTTATACTTCTTTAAAATAATTTAAATTTCCAAGCAGATAATTTCAGTGTTACTGAGCAGGAGATTTTTTTGTATCAAATCCTAAGATTATATTGGCAAGCTTACAGTATTTAGCAACCATTTTTGCTATTAGTCTTTTTTTGTACTTACATCCAGAACTGAGAAATCCACTGAAGACCAATGGGTATGTATTATGGATCTCCACACATACACACACAAAAAAATAAGAAAGAAAAAAAGAGAGAATAAAAAAAGCACAAGCTAGAGCCCCAGTGAAAGCAATGAAAACATTTTCTTTTCAAAGCTTTTATTTGGTTGCTAGGAAAATATTTATGAAATGCAGTTTAATGCATTTGCTGAAAATTAACACAGAGATGCATTTGCAGCTAATTAACCTATTCTCAAAGAAAGCAATTGGGAAATGCTTGATTAATGTTTAAGGCATAAGACACACACAAAAAATGTAGGCAAAACTTCATCATGGCACCCAGGAGACCACTGTGTGACACAATCTAGAGTCTGTGTGCAGCTCACTCTCCACAGGAACTAATTTTGAAGCACCAGAATGCTGTGAATTGTCTGTAAAACACTGGAGAAGAAACTCAGTGTAGAACAGAAGGCATGCTTTCCTTAGGAAGAATGTTGATAAAATTTTAATGAAGTAACATGTTGTCATGGGGATTTGTTGCTATTCATTAATTCATTGTGCTTTTCCCCTATAGTTTTGCTGAAGTTGAGTGACAAATTGTCAAGTAGCAGTCTTAGAGGTTTAAAGTTTCTCATTGATAATCTAACTTTCCTGCAAATTGTTTTAAAGGATCCTGTGTTTATGGAAGAAGCCTTCTGAGGTATTAGAGGGTTAGACACATCTGCGTGGGGAGAGGCAGGGGATGGGCTGTGTTTACCATCTTCCCTCAACCACTTCACTAGCAGTCTGTCTGTGATATCCACCTCCCAGACACAAGTCCTAACATGTCAGAGTATCTTCAGACATGCTCATATGATCAGCATGCCCATCTTTTAAAAAACAGAATCACTGAGCTGAAAAATCTATGTCCTTTCCTATTGAGGGTGGGATGAAGAGACCGGCCTGATGCCTGAGATGGGTATTGCCCATCTCCAAGTCACTGGTGTAAAATAAGTTTATTTTGTGGTCGGGGCACTTGGGTGTGAGCTCAGTGGTGATTCTGCTGCTGTTTGTTTGCGTGGGGGAATTATTGAAACAGCTTCCATCAAGCTGGTGACTGACTATGGGAATCTACATTTTCAGGAAGGCAAATACATAAACTAGCCTAAAAAGGTGTTCTTGACTGACTTCTCAACAACAGCAGTTATCATATTCAGATCATGAAATGGTGAGATACATGGAGAAAAAAGAAGTTTAGCAGCCTTCACTTAGCAAAACATGTTGACTCATTAATGGCTTTGAATCTCAGGAGCTGAGTGTTACTTCCTTATACAATGCATGTTTCCACATTGCCTTCTGTCTTAAGCTTTGCAAATATTTATCCCCAGAACAGACTTTTCTAGTGTATGATTGCAAGATAATATTTCTAAACATAAGAGGGTACCCAAAACTACCTGAATTCTATGGAGAATGAGAAGAACCAGCTGTTTCAGCTGATTTCAGTTGAATCAGTTGTTTCTCACTTGGGCTATTGGAAAGGTTTGGGGCTTTTTCTGTGTAGGGCAGATACTTTCAAGATTTTCAAGAATACGATGGTTTAAATTCTACACAATTAAGTGATATTCACATACCAACACATTGCTGAAATACAATATTTTCCTGTGCTGGCTTCCAGCTGTTTACCAAATTCAATGGCAATACTGCAATTGAAATAGCTAGGGTCTAATATCAGACATGATAATGAAAATTCCTGGGCTCCAGATTTTAATTCCCCACTGATATAGCTAGGGATGAAGTTTGTGGTTTTAAAAAGACACTTTGAGGCATCTCTGTTTTCCCAGACTTCCCTATATGTCAGCAGTAGAAGTCCATATTTCAGTCTCATAGGGCATATGTAGGAGAAAAAATTCTCTGATGAATAACATGATCTCCTATGATCCACTACAAATGAAATAACTTTTCCTTCCAAGAATAATCATAAATTTCCCCTTTCCATTTCTAGGCTGGTGTCCAGAATAAACCTTCCCAACCACCACAAACATTGGAGTTTTAAGTATTTCAGTCTACTAGAAGCAGTCTTTAAAAAGTCCCTTGCAATTTTAAGTTTCACATCAGCTGTCTTTTATCAGAGTTCATCCCAATACTGTGTTGGCTGGCCAGCTCCCACACCATTTTCCTGGAAATGAGAAAATTGAGTATATAAGATTAAAAGAAATTACCTCAATGGCGACAAATGCCTGCCAAATGAATTCAACCATCTTGCACTCTGTGCTTTTCTGAAGAGCTGTCAGGTGATAGAGAATTTGAAATATTTACTGCTTGTGCTGTACCATATCTCACCTAAAGAAACTAAGGGTGTAAGAGACTCTCATTGGTACCCACACCATCATCCAGTCTTGCTGTTCATGCTGTGCCTTACTTGAAAACAGCATGGCTCCAGAGATTTAGTTTATCTCTTTTACTTCATTTCTTCTGACATATTTTCTCACTTCAACAGGTAAACCTGTGGTTGAGAAACAATAGGAAAAAACAGACTCCGGAAATTAAAAAACAAAATCACAGCTCTAATTATGAGGACTTCAGAAGCCAAAAAACTGGACTCTTAGTTGTTTTAATTGGTGCAATCATAGATCAGTGTACCTTTATACCAAGTGAGAATCCAGGGCAGAGCCTGCTTTGTTAGTATTAAGTGGAGAGTTAAGCCAAATTATCCTGATACACACTTGATCAGAATCAAGCCTCCTGTGATCCTCCACCTAGATTTTCTTTGCTGTCTAGTCTTCTGCATCTAAATCCCCTTTTAAACACACTTGCCTTTCATTTCAGTAGGACCTTAGCATAATTTGCACTTTAATTCTACCTTTTGCTAAATGATCTTTATGTCCTTTACAGGCATTAATTGATTAAGGCTCTGTCTGCTCTTAAGAGTGGATGCTTTTATCCTCAGTTTATCCAGGGGGATATTGAAACATATCCAAGTCAAGTAACAAGCTCAAGGTCACAGGAGGGGGTGGAAGAAACCTCCATGCCTGGATCTGCCACATTGCAGTCTGCACTCAACTGTGCTCATCATCCTGTGTGTGCATGCAAGTCTGGATCTGGCAAGTGTTAGTGAAGCCTTGCAGTGAGATATAATTAATTTGTTACGAATGCCCATAAATAAAATAAGTGCTGAAATGATCCATACTCCTCTGTTGTCAAAAGCATCCCCATCTCTCACAATCCCTACTTGCTGGCTGCTGACATTATTTCTTGGTTATTGGATGACAGTTCAGTGCCTTGAGTGTTCCTCTCGCTGTAGGGTTAGTAGGATAATTGACAAACCACAGGGACCAGATCCCAGGATTAGGATGACCAGACTGTCAAAACAGCCATGACAAACACTCACATCAACTTCTACTGCAAGTCAAGTCTATGAGGAAAAAATGCACCTTGGCAGGGCCAGAAGGGAAGTCTTTAGTTTAAATCTTTTCCTACTGCACAAAAAGCTACAGCAGGAGGAGGCGAGAGCATGCATCTTTCTGTTTAATTCATAGAAAACTCTGTTACAGCAAGTCACCATTAATTAGAGTACTTCAGTAAACATTTTGGGGACCTATTGTGTTTGCTTAATGTGTTTACTGGAATGCATGACAGATGTCACCTCTGTTTCTTATTAGAGACTGACAAATGACTGTATAGTCTGTGCATGTGAATACATGGAGGGAAGGTAGCCCTCACACACACACATGCAAATCGACTTACTTTTGCAAGGTTAATATTAGCATCTAAAAGCTGTGGGTATTATTTGAATTAATTACTGCCTACACAGGAACTTTAGCAATTTAAAGCATTATAGAAAGATCAGTATTACTATTACTGAATAACATCTTCAGGGGTTTTATTCCATTTAAATTTTAAAAAACGACATTGAAACAATAATCAAATCATTCGCTTTACTTCATGTCACTTTTAACATTTCCCTTAGACTTTCAGAAATGCAGTCACACATCTTTGAAATGACAGCTAGAGTGGCATCTGTTTATAAGAAAAAAGTGTTCTCTGTATGAAAATCTATGTTGCAAAATGTGGAAAAAAAAAATGCAAATACAGAAGAAGGTTCTTTACTTAGTTCTGCAATTAACTCATGGGATTGGGACACCTAGGATTAGAAATATTCAAATATTTTTAAAACTTAAAAATTGCTCTTCATGCACCACTTGAGCTTTGGAGTATGATCAAATGGTTTTAGAATAGCTAATCAGTTTGTTTGGTTTTGGTTTGTTGGGTTTTTTTTAATCTGGAGTCACATTTAAGAGAGAAAAGTAAAGTTAGAAGATTCCACCAGAACTTCTTTACTTAATGTCACAGAATGCAAAAGAACAACTATCGTATTTAGGATGAGAAAACAAATACAAAAAGAGGAAGAAATTACAATTTCTGCATGAAACATAAAATTACCATTTTGGTTTGCATTTCCCAGAATTTTGCAATTTTTTTTTTGTCTGAGTGTCAGCAAAGTTCTCTGGTATCAGAAATGAATTAACCCTGAAGTGGACTGTTGTTCATTCAGTTGAGAAAGGCCCTGAGGAGGCACAAATTTTTAGTTTAAGGCTTCTCTCATGTTTTATTTTGTGGTTTTTTTTAAATTAAACATACAGTATAGTTATGGGACTCATTAAAGAGGGTTCCTGTTCTATCCCTTGATAGGTACATAGGCATGTGCACTATCAGGTTCAGTCATGTGGTTACTGAAAGAAAAAACAAAACTGGAATATTTTGGGGGTTTTTCCTCATAATGCATAATGCAAACATCAAATACATCTAGAACTTTTAAAAAATTTCCTGTTAAATGGCCAAATGACTCTTTAGCTGCTGATAGGACTTCAGAAAGAAAACCAGTATGAGAGACCTGAGTTATACCATCTTCTAGAATAATTTTTAACAGTCCTGAGCTGAATGAAATTTCATTAGCTTCAGGGAAAGTTTCCTGAGGCCCTATGTTGTAGGAATAGAATCTCCTTTGCTGAGAGAGCCAAATAAAAAGTTTATTTTTGGCCTTAGGCCAGTCCTGCTTATTACCTGTGAAACTCAGTATCAGTGGGAGGTTTGAACAAAACCTTCTTCCTTTGCCCAGGCTGTTGGTTCCTTTACTAACATTGTTCTTCTCAAGGTGGTAAAACAAATTTGGCAGCAGGGGAGAAAAGTCTGCAACCCATAGTTGTGGTTTTACATCAGCTGGATCCTTGCTTATGGCAGGCATTAAAAGATGTTATCACACTATGTCTCAATCATTTTCAAGATTAGAATTAGATGAGAATAAAGATTCAAAAGGCTAAAGCAAGCTGGAAGTATTTAGGACTTTTCAGGTTTGCATGTAACCACCTTTAAAGGGTTTGCAATGGGAAGCAACCTGACAACATGAGAGGGCAAGGCAGGAGAGCAGATTTTGGGAACACTGAAGTAAAGATACTGCAACCATTTGAAGTGAAATGAAGCACCAAGGTAAAGCAAAACTTGACCTCAGACTGTGACACTTAGCCCAGATTTTTTTTTTCAGCTCCAGGAAAAAATAGATAATTAGCTGGAAACTTGCTTTTCTTCCTTATTATTATTATGTGCCTTCACACTTTGGGAAAATATCACACTGGAAAGCTGCCTGGCAGAAAAGGACCTTGGTGTATTGATTGACAGTTGGCTGAATATGAGCCAGCAATGTGCCCAGGTGGCCAAGAAGGCCAGTGGCATCCTGGCTTGTATCAGAAATTGTGTGTCCAGCAGGACTAGGGAAGTAATCCTGCCTCTGTACTCAGCACTGGTGAGGCCCCACCTCAAGTATTGTGTTCAGTTTTGGGCACCTCAATACAGAAAAGACATTGAAGTGATGGAGCAGGTCCAAAGAAGGGCAACAAAGCTAGTGAGAGGTTTGGAAAACATCCCCTATGAGGAACGACTGAGGGAGCTGGGGCTGTTTAGTCTGGGAAAGAGAAGACCTTATCACTCTTTGCAAATACCTGAAAAGAGGTTGTAGTGAGAGTGGGGTTGGTCTCTTCTCACTGGTGACTGATGACAGGACAAGAGGAAATGGGCTCAAGTTGCATCAGGGGAAATTTAGGTTGGATATCAGAAAAAACTTCTTTACAGAAAGGGTTGTTAGGCACTGGAACAGGGTCCCCAGGGAGGTGGCTGAGTCACCATCCCTGAATGTGTTTAAAAGTCATCTGGATGTGGTGCTTGGGGACATGGTTTAGCAGTGGGTCATCAGAAATAGGGTCATAGGGTTAGGATAAGGTTGGACACGATGATCTTAAAGGTCTTTTCCAACCTGAACAATTCTGTGATTCTATGTCAACAACACCCCCAATGGGCACAACCCAATGTTGCAAGTAACTTTCAACCTGATTATAAACAAGTATCTAATTCTAACTGCAGTTCTCACAACTCCACTGTAATATGAGATATTCAAAAATATTTCCAGCAAGGAAGTTAAAATATCAGAAAGCATGTTCCAAAGGGATAATTTGAGGTTTGTAGCTAACTTCTATACTCTTATTCAGCATTTCTGATTTAAGTAATTGTATATGATGGAAAAATGAGAGTGCAGCCAAATTTGTGTGGGATAGAAGGAAATTTGTCACATAAAAGAATGACATTATTCAACATGGCAGAAACTGCAGAGCTTGGGTTCAAATAATTTTGCTGTTAAATACTACAAGCTTGTCCTGGGTAAAGCTTCCTCCAGTACAGTAGAATTGAAAATATCACACCAGAAGCAATTTTTCACCTGTTTAAATTCTTGTCTATATTTTTGCAGCAGTGTTCCTCACTACTGAGTTCCTAACATAACCTTCTATTAAGAACCAAATTATAACTCTCCATGTTGGACTACATACAGTGATATCACATATTCCTGATCCTTCCTGTGTTTTATGCAATTAGAAGCATATTTAGAGACTGACTTGGCATTTGTCAAGGAACATCAAGCTGGTGGAATTGCAGACACCTTGATTTCAGAAACTGATGAACCTGCTGCTAATAACAGTCAGCAGTGACAACCCACCTCAGCATTAGCTCCCTGATTAATATGTGTTACACCAGTAGAGTGTGAGCCATCGAGGCAACACCAGAATTTTCTCCTTCAATAAAGACCTTCTAACACAGCATTGAGAGGAGATGACATTCCTGAATTTTTTGGCAAGACAAAATGACCAAGACTTCTGAAAGCACAAGCCGAGTCACTGCAGTGCTAAGAATACTGGGAAGTAACCAACAGGATAATCTGCTGAACAAGATCTAAATAGGAGTAAATATTTAATATGTTAAAAACATAAACACCCCCCAAAAGACCGAAGCTCCTTATCCATTTGCATGCAGTAAACCCACATGGACATTATGAAGAAACATGGCTGAGCCCTCATATGGTAAAAATCAGGACAGCATTAATTAATGTTGTATTTCTGGAAAGAAGGAAGGAAAGAAGGAACAAAAATTTTGTGTGAAAATTATTTTCCACTTACAAAAGCAGCTCTGTGTTTTTGGAGATGTACCCTCAAATTAGGATCACTTTTTCACGATATGACTTGGTTTTTTAATCAAGATCAAACATTGAAGAGAAGTTAGTCAAAAGCATCTGACCCAGCTTATGTTTCCCTCCTCATCCCATCTGAGCTGAAATATATATAGCTGAATGAGGTTGAAGGTGGCTCAAGGTGTGATTTGTAACCCACAAGAAACCTGTCCATATCCACTGGCTGATTCAAAGAGGTGTATAAACATGCAACTACCTATAGCTAAAGGTTCTTTTAGCTCAGATAATGCAGAATCCAGTTTTTATTTGGCAGCAGTTTGGGATAAATTGGGAAGTCTACACTCTTTCTGCATCTGGTCTTCATTTGGTGAGGCAAGATCTGTAAGCTTGAAGTGTTGAAACCAGAGATCACATTTTCTTTTCATTTTTCACGTCAGTGTCTCAGAATTATCAGAATGATGCAAAGAAAAAATAATAATTACACACACAAATTACACAAACTTATACATCAACAAGAAATGGGGTTTTTAAAGGAATGAGAAAAAAAAAAAATCCCATGAATTCCAGCTCAAGATTCAAGCCTCAAAATAGTGGAGGTTTCTGAGTCTAGTTCCAGCAATTCCAGGCATTTGTTCAGATCTGTCGAGAAGCCAAAATAGGATGAATGAAGAGTTCCCTCATTAGGTTCCTACTGGTAGTGTATAAGGTCTTATCCTCAGCCTGGGTACTGCAGGCAGCACTTTGGCAGCATTGCACAGGATCTCAAGGACCTTGCCTAGCAGAAGCCAGTAGAAATTTTGCATTAGAAGTCAATTGTTTCTAGTAGAAGTAATTATGCTGGCTATGTAACCTGCCAGCCCAACAGGGAGTTGGAGCAAATGCTTACTGTCCTGCAGAGTACGGGTCAGTTGTAGTCATTTGCTAGCTACCTTAGGTGCAAAACCATGTGACTTCAAGTCAGATGGGGACATTTGTCTGAACCTGCTTCTGCTACTTGGTTGGATTTATGAAGTATAACAGTCATGCATTTTCTGGATCACCTGTGATTCTTGCATTCATTATATAGCTGATGCAAATCGTACCTTGTGTGATATTGGCAGGTGGCAAATGTGCATGTGTTTTTTCACGCTCGTGTTTTTGCTGTCTTAGCCAGACTTATTCTGCTGTTTTCCACTTTTTACTGAGCCTGGGGAGAAGTCAGTCCAAGAAAGGGCTTACTTTTTGAGTATGTTCATAGGGATGCTGTAATTTCTCCTGAATGAGCTCAACTTGGCCCAAAACTTGAGGACTCACTCTACCAACTGTGAAGGAAAAAAACCTGGTTTGAAGGGATCACACTTGAAGTGCTGTCTTTGCTGTACTAGGTTTTTTTGCTTCTCCAGACCTGCAAATTGTATACACTCAACAAACTATGAAATGGAGTCTGGGATGGGCTCTGAGGAAACATGTTCCCACCCAGCCTAAGGAGAGATCTTTTACACAAATGCAAATTGTCACCTTGCTGCATCTTCCACTAATGACTTCCAACAAGTAGCACTTAAGCTATTTTTACTGTTGAGAGTGGTTGGTTTGTTATGAGGCTGAAGAATCAAGTTTAGAAACACCCAGCATTGGAGAAGTAATATTTGCTGTTAAGATGGTGCAATAAATTTAAAAAAGCATTTACCATTTGGAATAGCACCAACATGGGCATTTTCCTTTTCTGGAAGTTTTCCTTCTCTGCTCTTCACCCTGCTAAGTGCCTACAGTGTGTCTCAGTGCAGGAGCCCACAAATGCACAGGTTATCTCACTGCTCTCAGCAGAATTATTCAGAACAAATATTTGCAGCAGTGAACTCTGAGTGTCACTTACAAGGAAATCCAGCCATAATTGAAAGGGTATGTGAAATTAAAACTGACATCAGTAAGTACAACAAAGAAAAAAATTCTAGCCATGTTTGCTCAATTTATATATATTTATATGTAACTATATTTCTACACATTTTTATTTTTATGTCACCAAGTAGGTAATGATTAAATCACATGCAGACACCTGTAATACAAATAATTTTTGCTTGATAACTGGTTGTGCTGTGTGATCATGAGTGTTAGTTACGTTTGGAACAACCAGTGAGTTAAAATTGCAAATACCTGCAGATCTGAGTCTGCCTTGAGCAGCCTTTTTGGTTCTGATTCCTGACCTACTTTAGAGGTTTTATTTATTACTTTTGCTGAAGGTAGCACCCAGCTTTTCAAAACAAGAAATGCTGAGCTATGGAAATATTTCTAAGCAATAACTTAGTTTGAGAGCAGTCAGCAACTGTAGACTGTGTGAGTTCTAGGAATGAAGGATTATATCAAACCAAGGACCAACAATTCTGTTTCTCTAGGTAAATGTAGAGTGTCTTGCACTGGATTGTATGGGGATGGAGGAATGGAGGAAGGAGGATGAAGGAAAGGACAAGCCCAGGAGAGCAGTAGCTCACAGACTATTACAGAACATTGTCCCATGTATGTCCCCAGTTGTGTGATGCCAACACAGCCACAAGACTGTTGCTATGATGGCCATTGCAGCTAGTCAAAGACAAAGGGTGGATGATGAGGACACTAGAAGAGCAGGAATAAAATTTAAATCCATGTCCTAGGGCACTATTCACCTCCTTTGCAATCTTAACCAATGCTGGATGCTTTTATTACCTCCCTGACATATGTCTTGTCTTTCATAGAATCACAGTCATAGAATGGTTTGGGTTGGAAGGGACCTTAAAGATCTTCCAACCCCCCTGCATGGGCAGGGACACCTTCCACTAGATCAGGTTGCTCAAAGTCCTGTCCAAACTGTTCTTGAACACTTCAAGGGATGGGGCATCCTTTTAGTAAATATTGATGTATAAAAGTTTGTAGGTATTGTATATAGCACAAGACAAACTTACTCTCTGAGTGTGCCATAATAAAAAAAGTGGGTTTTTTATATGTGATGCAGATGCTGCCATTGTTGTATGTCCAGAGAAGTCACATTATGTGATATTCTGCAAAGCAGTTCCTCATCAATGACTTTCTCTTTCCCTGAACTTCTTTTCATCACCTCTCACCTTAAAGTAGCGTGTGCAATATTCAGAAGACAGAATCAATCAAAACAAGGAAAAGACATGTCCTTTAGGCCCACTTGCTGTGAATTTCAATGGCTATCCAACATCTGAATGGTACAGGAACAGGATTTCAGACAGCTGATAAGACAGAGCTTCTGCCACAGTAATGTAATATAAAACACTTTTGTAGATAATACATAATTTTCTGGAGATCAGGCCTTTGCATACAAAACATTGATATGAATATATGCAATTTGAAAATTGACCATCTCCAGCAAAAGCAGAATGCTTGCAGTTCTACAAAGGGGGAAAAAATCTAGCAGATTTCCAAATAAAAATTCAAATAGGCTTTAACTTTTACAGCTTTGGGTACCAATAGGTAGATTAAAAGTTAGCTTCAAAAAATGCCTGAGGGAGCAAACAGTTGCTTAATGAGGATACATGGAATGAAATTAAAATGCAGCCTTAATAAAGATAAATTCAAAACATAATGTTAGCAAAGTCATATTATTTAAATCACATTCCTATCTATAAAGTGACTACATTTGGTCTATATGGGAAAACAGAATGAAGAAAACATACACAAACCCTCTAATGATCTCCCAAATCTCAAAGATTGACTTCAAAATTATGGAAGAGGATTTAGCCCACAGAGAATATGAGTAGTTACACATAGTGCAGAAAACCTCATTTCAACTTAGTGAATCTTCAAAGCTGTCTTCTCAAAAGGGCTGGATATGCATGTTTTGGCTAGTGAGAAACAGATTAGTTTTGCTAAATATTAATAAGCCTTTCCTATATGCTTTAATACTTGATATATCCTCATGCTGCTTTCCTTAGCAATTAGAGTGTCTTATTGATCTGACACAGGTTTTTCACTGTACAGTCACAGTGACATGGAACACACAGACTTTAAAAATAAGACCTGTTGGACTCAGAGCTGACAGACATGTACTTCAGCAGCAGCATGTACTTCAGCAGACATAGCTCTCATTCAGCCCTACAACCCTACCATTCACAATATTGCACTGAGGTGACTAAGATACTGTCCCTGAGCTCCTCCATTCTCAAAGTGAGAGAAGACACTTCTATTGACTTTGAGGGATCAGAATTAGCCCCTCACTGCACTCCTTTGAAAGCTCTGATGGAATGTATGAAACCTATTCCCTCCTGCCCTTTATCTTCCCAAACCCCCATTGTTCCAGTACTTACCTGAGAACAGATTTCCTGCTGGGTTAATTACCTTTAGCTACGACTCTTACCCTTACCAGCTTTCTTATTGTCTGATAGGAATGCAAATGGGAGAGACAATAATTTTAATGGAACTAGAGGCATGTTAAACAAAATTATATTGCAGACCTTCCTCTGCTTCCAGTAAAGCCTGTAATGAAGTTCTCATTGCCTTCAACAAAAGTGTGTAATGAGTGATGAAATTTTTACTTACTGAGATCCTAAGGTTCATTAATCTTTGTGCTGCAATATTTGCATACTTTGGGGTGTGGTCCAAGTTGTCTTTCTTTTTGTACTTTCCTTTGTGATGTACTCAAAGAATTTAGCTGATTAAACATTTAGTAATGTAGTTATTCTGCTGAAATGAATAGGACTTACGCACCCTAAAGTGTCATTGATTTATTAAGAAATTAAGCTGAATATCTCAGATGAGAGAGAATACTCACCTATCAATTTTCAGCAGTGTCCAATTGGAAACGTTTACCAAGGAATATAAGAAAGAAAATATGAGTGGACCTTCCCATGAGACGTTCTTGCAGCCTCCAGCCATTATTGGTATAGAGGAATTTTTAACTCAGGTTTTCAACTGAAGTATCATTAGTTTGCCTCATTCCTCTTTGAACATGTTTACAATAGCCTGTGGTAGTGAGTTTGTCAGTTTAACTGTGCTGCATGAAAAGATATTTATTTGTTTTAAACGTGCTGGCTGATAAGCTCCTTGTGTGTCCCTTCATTTATTATAGCAATGAATAAACTTTCTCTGTTCACCTTCTCCGTGCTATCGATTTATCACATCCCCTCTCAGTTATTTTTCACACATCGAGGAGTCCTAATCAAGGAAAATTGAAAGTTCTCTTTACCTTGATCATCTTCCCTGGAAGTGTTCAAGGACAGGTTGGATGGGGCTTTGCACAACCTAGTCCAGTGGGAGGTGTCCCTGCCCATGCAATGGGGTTGGAACTAGATGATCTTTAAGGTCCCCTCTAACCCAAACCACTCTATGATTCTGCTATCTTTAAGCACCTTTCTCTGTACCATTTCTGGGGGTGACATTTTAATTGAGACAAAATTAACTACCTCCTTCCATTGAAATAAGAGGACAAACTTCTTTACGGCGAGGATGACAGAGCATTGGAACAGGCTGCCCACGGAGGTTGTGGAGTCTCCTTCTCTGGAGATATTCAAGACCCACCTGGATGCAGTCCTGAGTAATGTGCTCTAGGCAATCCTGCTTTAGCAGGATGGGTGGGGGGAGGGTTGGACTAGATGATCTCCAGAGGTCCTTCCAACTCAGAAAACTCCATGCCTCTTTTATTCAAAGTAGAGGTTTATACAATCGTAAGCAGTCTTTAATTTTTATTTCCAAAATAATTAATTTAATTTTTGAAGGAACTAACCCTGATCATGCAGAGACTGAAGTAAGAAAAATGGAACCTAACTCACAGCTGTTTGGCAAGTGCTCTTATTCCTCAACTGGTCTGCCTCCTCAGGTGTCAAATGTATTCCAGAAATAGTTCTGGGGCTCTGTAAGGTGGAAGTTCAGTGCAGAGCATCAGACTCAGTCCCAGTAAGAGCACAGTTGGTATAAACAAGCCTGCTACACCCTGACAAATATCCCATTACGTGATACAGCAACATGTGTTCAGTGTATGTGGAAAGAGACACGTTGAAGCAAGTCTTCATCCTACATTGGAAGTGACATTTCTTATATAAGGAGCTGGTTGTAAGGTCGAGAAATATCGCCGAGAACAATTTGCTGCACAGTAAAACCCTTCTCACATAGCTGAGACAGCCTTCAGCACAGCATCATGCAGCATGTACTGCTCCGAGGCTTATTAGAATTCTGGTGAACAAGCTTCTACAATTATGATTTGATTTTAATTAGTTTAGATATTAGCAGAATAGGCCCCAGCAGTCTTTAAATGTCACTGAGTTTCCCAGAAGGCCAAGGGTGTCTCAGCCATCTTTCTTGCATTGCCCAAAGGGCCTCCGGGAAACCAAGAAAAAGCCAAGAAATATCAAAGTCTCCAACATGCTGTGGTCACCCACACTAATCAGCACTGGGTCTGTTAAGTGTCTCT
This sequence comes from Hemiprocne comata, assembly GCA_020745705.1. Classification (NCBI taxonomy): domain Eukaryota; kingdom Metazoa; phylum Chordata; class Aves; order Apodiformes; family Apodidae; genus Hemiprocne; species Hemiprocne comata. The sequence goes on from CM036588.1 coordinate 10,807,507, forward strand.
TTGACTTACATTACCAAACCTTTTAAAAGAAGCACATTTTAAGAATTTCCTGAAATTACCCACTAAGGGCACATGTAACATTTAGCACGTTATTATATACACTGCAATGAGGTTCATCAATCAATCAAAACAGTGTAATGTGCATGTGTTAAGCTACTTCACAGAAGAAACTGTTGTTGTTGAGACCTTTGCAAAAGACATTGGTACAAGTCTTCTGGGGTGGTAATTAGTTAGCAAGAAGGTGACCAGTGCAATTGTGCAGGGGGAAAATATTATCAGGTTGATTCCAACTGTGGAACAGCTTTTTTGTTAGCTGAAGCAGTTGATTTGCTTTTGTGAAGCTCAGAGATTGAAAAGTCCTTGAGGAACCTGAAGACCTTGACTGTTGTTCAAGTCAGTTCTTCTTGAGAACAAGAAAAAAGAAATACAGGACTAAAAAAGTTAAAGCATAACTCTGTGGAGGGACTTCAGTAGGCAAAACACTGTGCCAAACTTTTTTTTTTCATTATACAATTAAAAATAGTTGATAAATTTAAAAATTACCACAGTAGATTATTATTTAGGGTTCAAGAAAACTAAGTGAGACTCAACTCCAAATCTATTTGTCTGAAAGTGCAATGAGGGCCAAAACTCTCATTATTATAATAGACTCTGGGTCATGTTGGTTGTCTAAACAAAGAAAAGTGGTGCTTTTTGAGTTGCATTGGAATATCTAGGACTCAGAGCTGCCAGGTGTGACACAGGAGATGCATAAACCTTTTCCCTTGTGGAGGAGCACCTAAAGGTTAGATAAGACACTAGAGTATTGCGAATAACTCTGGATGCCTGTGCTAACATAATTTAATTTAGATCATAATATTCAGCTGCTTCTCCACCAAACTCTGTGTAACGTAATCTTGAAGATACTGTCTGTAGTCTCTGGAACTCAAATTCCCAAACCACTTAATTTTTGGAATAGCCACCCCTTCTGCATATTGGTCAAGATATTGCAAGTCCATGGACTGAGTGTGAGCAACCTGTCAAATCAAGATTACTGAGACATAATAAGTTGTGTAGCCAACAGCATGCCAAGGAATAAGACATTAATATAATCTCTGGTCATCAAAATTATCAAGTAGAAGTAAGAGCTGATTTGACATGAGTTAAAGACAAAGCTCAGAGCCAGATCCTCTTCTGAATTGTTAGCTTCAAGACATACAGTTGTCTTCTATCTGTATGAGGGAAGGGCTGTAGATGTTTTCTACCTTGACTTCAGCAAGGCAGTTTCCCACAGCATTCTCCCAGAGAAGCTGCCTGCTTGTGGCTTGGATGCACATACCCTTTGCTGGGTTAAAAACTGGTTGGATGGCCAGGTCCAGAGAGCTGTGTTGAATGGAGTGAAATCCAGTTGGCGACCAGACACGAGTGGAGTTTCCCAGGGCTTAGTGCTAGGGCTGCTCCTATTTAACATCTTTGGATGAGGGGATAGAGAGCACCTTTAGTAAGTTTGCAGATGACACTAAGCACAGCTGATCAAGGACTGTGCAGAAGTTGCATATCCTTTTGATTAGCTCAGGTAGGTGTTGCATGAGAGTGGACTCTCTCTTCCAGTACTCTCTTCATTTTGTTCTCATTTCTGTGTATTCATGAAGTGACGTATTTTGGACCTGTGGTTTTGAGAGAACACATCCATCCAGCACTCATCCATTTGTGGTATAAAACAACTTGAAAATACAGAAGTAAAGAAGCTTCAGCTCTTCACCAGTTTTCCCCAAGTTAGTTCCACTCTTAATCCTTGCCTACTCTGAGCTCTGGGAGAAGACAAGGTCCGAACAGAGCAGGTAGCAGTTGCAAAGGCTCCTTGGATTTGGCTTTTCTTGGGGTTCAGCTGAAGCCTATGTTCACCTATGAACAAACTGTCTTCACATGGCACCATTTAGTAGGACAGATACCACCAAAATTATGTCACTATCTTTGTTCCCACTTCTAGACAAGAATATTTGCTACTGAAGCTACAGGACTGGTGTGTCATAAGCAACAAAGAATCAGTCTTCAGCACAAGTCTTTCTTCTCTTGCTTTCAGTCCCTCTCAGCTTTTGTCTAAGTGAAGATATTTGATAGAGGAAAAGCAACTGAGATATGTTACATTAAAGAGCCTATCATTGTCAGTGTTTTATATTTAATTACAGCTTTGATTCCTGTTTGAGAATAGCTATAAGGCATCTATTGTTTACAGTCACCTCTGTCTCATTAACAGCAGAAAAAACTTTCTCTTGTTTATCTTTTTTCCACTAGCATTTTTTTGCTGCTGTGAATCAGTGGATCAAGTCTGACGATTCTAAGATTTTGATGCATATCAGATTTCTATTTTTTTAAGGGATCACTCAGATATATCTTCCAACAAGAATTTACTCTCCAAAGAAATAATTTATTATTAAGAATAGCAGATTTACCATTTCTGTTCTTCTGGACAGAAGCTAAAAATACTGTTACCACTCACCCAGCCAGCTTAACACCTGGAAATCTTGCCCCCTGCATGACAGATACCTTATTTATTAAACAGAAAACACATCAATTAAGCATAGTAATTTTACTTACATCAACTGTTTTTTGCACAGGAAGGGTAGAAGGATCACATGAAAGTACGAAAATTAGGAAAAGAAATTCATTTACTAGAAGAGGTTAAAAGACTATGAGGTGTTCATTCAATAATAAATTGTGATACATAAAAGTATTATTAAAAAATGTACAAATAGATTAAGGGCTGAAATGCTTGTGAGAAAGATACTCATTTAAGAAGACAGTGATGCACAGCCACAGAAATATAATCACAGATAGTGAAGCATCTGAATATGCCCCTGTGAATATTTTCTATGTAAAATGAGTCATTTATTTTCATTTTAAGAAAGGAACACAGGCAACTATAAGCATATATCATTGTAATTGTAAACACGTAATTAGAAACTGTAACAATGAGTTAAATGTTAAGAAACCACATCTGCTCCCCAAGTTATTGTTTGCTGCTAGAATTCTCCCCTTCTGTATATTACTAAACAAAAAAGACCAGGGCTCATTCTCTGTCCTTGAGCCGAGCTGGGAGGAGACAGCTTGCATCCATATGCTTAGACCCTCTTCCTCCTGAAAATAGAGTGGCTGCATCCCACCTGCCACTTGGAAATGGCTCCTGTGTTCTCTGAACAATGTCCAGACACTGTCTGCATGGGTACTAGCTAACAAGGACCAAAACCAAGGCTGGGAGCATTTAGACAAGTCAGGATGATTGCAGAATGGTACCCAAGCCTCTTTCCTGTTCCTCTTGGTGGGAGGGACTGGCAGATAAATAGGGCTTGGGAAGTCAGGACTGGATAGGAGGACCAGTTCAGAAAGAACTGTGAGTATGTACAGGGAACCGAGGAAGTCACTGTAGAAACATGAACCTCAGCTAAGCAATATGCAGAAAAAGGAAAGAAGATACGGTCACCAGTGATCCCAGAGTGGACAGCAGACCCCTGAAATACATTCTAGCCCACAGACCTCGAATCATAGAATCACAGAATTGTTAAGGTTGGAAGGGTCCTTAAAGATCATCTAGTTCCAACCCCCCTGCTATGAGCAGGGACACCTCACACTAGACCAGGTTGCACAAAACCTCATCCAACCTGGCCTTAAAAACCTCCAGGGATAGGGCATCACCAACCTCCCTGGGCAACCTATTCCAGCACCTCACCACCCTTATAGTGAAGAATTTCTTCCTAATATCTAACCTAAATCTCCCCTCTTTCAGTTTAAAACCATTACCCCTTGTCCTATCACTATCTTCTCTGATGAAAAGCCCCTCCCCAGCTTTCCTGTATCCCCTTCAGTTACTGGAAGGCTGCTATAAGGTCTCCCCAGAGCCTTCTCTTCTCCAAGCTGAACAGCCCCAACTCTCTCAGCCTGTCTTCTTAGCAGAGGTGCTCCTGCCCTTTGATCATCTTTGTGGTCCTTCTCTAGACCCCCTCCAACAGCTCCCTATCTTTCCTGTGCTGAGGGCTCCAGAGCTGTACACAGTACTCTAGGTGGGGTCTCACCAGAGCAGAATAAAGGGGCAGAATCACCTTCCTGGCCCTGCTGGCCACACTTCTTTTAATGCAGCCCAGGTTGGCCCTCTGGGCTCCAGCGCACACTGGTGGCTTATGTTGAGCTTCTCATCTACTACCACCCCCAAGTCCTTTTCCTCAGGACTGCTCTCTAGCCATTCTCCCCCCCAGCCTGTATTTGTTCCTGGGGTTGCACCGACCCAGATTCAGGACCTTACACTTGGCCTTGTTGAACTTCATGAAGTTGGCATTGGCCCACCTCTGCAGCCTGTCAAGGTCCCTCTGGATGGCATCCCTTCCTTCTAGAGTGTCAACATCTTCAATACCCTGATGTGTCCAAAATCCTAGAAATTGGATATGTAATTTTTTCTTGTCCCCCTTCTCAAACCAGCTTGTAGAAAAATATACATCATATACATGCCAGCATCATGGCAGGAGAATTAGAGAGGAAATAGGGCATCAACCCTCATTCTAAACTATAAAACTCAGTGCAGAAAATATGTGCTCTCAAGTGATCCCTGCCACATGACATTGTTGGTGGTTGGTAAATGTTCCCTCCAGCCTGTTCCCCTTTCCTGACCCCAAAAATCTGTGAACTGAAAAATGTCATTCTTTTTTGTTCACCTTTCTTTTCCTCTATTGACATCCTTGTATTTTCAGCCCTGTCTTTCAGCATACTATACTATTAATAGGTATATTAAGAGTCAAATAGTGTATTTAGATGAGTTATAAAGATTCCTGCTCCTCCCAAGGAGCAGGCATGGGAACCTCATGGTGATTTTGCTTCTTTTCTTGTATAGAAGTAGGAGTTTGACTGACTTACACCTTTATCAGAATTGAGTCATAAAGTATTTCTGTGTTTTCTTAAGGGATCTTTAGCTATCCCTTCTCTTTGGATGTCTATTAAGACTGTTCTTCCTGGATCTCTCTTTGTGGAAACTGCATCTGTGGGTTACTTTGCCCTACTTTGCAGCTACAAGAGCAGCAATCCCAGTTACCCATAAATAAAAGGAAAACCAAGAAATGTTAAACTGCTGTTCAGTGTGCCTCAGCTAGACCTTTCCTTGCAAAGGGGCAATGGGAATACTTATTTTTCCTGTGTTACACTGTAAGCAGGAACACTCAGGCAGAGCACAACGCTGTGCTGCTTATAAAAGACTTTATTCACAGATGAGGCATTTTTTGGTTTTTTTCTTTTCTTCTTTTCTTCTTTTCTTCCTTTTTTTTTTTTTTTTTTTTTTTTTTTTTTTTTTTTTTAATTTGTATTTAAGGTCTTATTACGCCCTGGTATGGTGCAGTAAAACCCCACAAAGAATTACAGCCATGATCAGTCAAAGTATCTAGCTAGTACGTGCTAAGTAAAGCAGGATAAATCCAGCAGGGTTCAGTTAGCAAAGGGCTCAGTGGATTAGGCTCAACACTTGGTTCACAGGGATTGGAAAGTGAACAAACACCTGGCACTTTCTTTGGAAACTCAAAAAAGAAAGAAAATAAAAAGTAACCTCCCCTCTAAATGTTCACTTCTCCACATCCCACCTTCCCCTCCATAGACTAATAGTTTTTTCCTGAACACTTCTTTCAAGCAGTTCCCCTTTCCCTAGCTTCACCCCACACAGCCACATTCTTTTTTAGCTTTTGGGGTGGAATGGGAGGAAAGTGACACCATGCAATAACTATAAAGGTTATTAAGCCCATGGATGACAGTCCTCCAGCTACTCAGCCATGCCAGCAACTTCACTTTGTCTTTATTTGCCTTCCATGTCATGGTGGTATCAATAAAAATGAAGAAAACATGACTTCCAACCTTTATTCTGTTAAGTTTGAACTCAGAGACTAAGAGTTTTCTGGTGGTACATGAACAATGTCAGCAAATATGACAATAAAAAATATTAAACAGGTAAAGCTGTGGGGAATGAAGGCACTGTCTACTCATACCTGTCTGTGAAAAAGTTTGAGAAGAACCAGGGGCTGGGAGGCTCTATTTACATGTGTCAAGCCATCATTTTCAGATTTTTTGGTTAAACTATAAGAGGGGTAAGGAAATGTTAGTATTTCAAAACTCAGCCTGGGATGGCTGGCTAGTGAAGCTGACCACACACAAAAAAGAAGGATTTCTTGCTTTGTTGGTCAGAATAACTCCTTTCTGACCAATTATCTCCTTTCTGAAGTGTCAAACCTGAACTGGGTAGCAAGTGAAAGAAGGTGACAGAGTGCTCAGCTGTAGCTGAAGGGTCTGTTGATGCATGAGTCCATGGGCTTTGGCACACCTTTTTTCAACTCCTGGATGGGACCTTTCTGTCCCAAGGTCTGTATTGCTCATCAGAAGAAGTATAATTTTCTATTAAACTTTTAACCCATTTTGAACATGTCAATATCTTTTCCTGTTTGTTCCAATGAAAAAAGCCCCCCTCCATTATAAGAATCATAAAGTGTGTGAGAACAAATAAGTAAACCCAAAGAAGCAGGATTTCAAAAGAAAATAGCTTGCTTTTCCCTAGGAGCATACATGAAAAAAAAAAAAAAAGAAGGGATTTCTCCACCCAGACTTACTCTGTTTTCTTCTGCTCTTTGAGGCAGTTCACCATGAGCTTTGGAAACACATTCCCAGAGCTTCAAATATTCTTTCACTGATAAGGGACTCCAAGCTCACAGATCTGCTTATAGTGCTGCCACTAAAGATCTGGAAGATTAACCCAATTCTGAAACTGAAGGCTGCCTATTACAAATCCCTCCCAAAGAATATAGGAGATATATGGGATAAAATATTTGTTAGTGCAAAAAGCAGAGAAACTTAAACGAACAAAGCCAGACAGTAATTCCACCTTTAATTCAAATACTACATATAAATCTCCTCTGATTAAAGATAATTCCAGCATTTTAAAGATCAAAGTCTTGCTGGATGCTTGATTGGTTTTTAAATTCTGATTTTATATTCTACTAAACTATACACAATGGAAAAAAAAAAATAAAAGAAGAGGAAATCTGCATGTGCCCCACTAAGGGATACTATTTCATTTAGCAGCAGGGAATGAGAAGTGCCTTTATATTTCTTCTGTTACAATGATCTGTCTTTTGACATCAATGGCAGAAGACAGTTTGCCACAATAAAGATTTTTGGGGGAGACTTATTGTGAAAGGTATTTTGGGCTTCTTTGTATGAGACATTTTTAAGACACAATTCCAAGATGGGGGGCTTACAATCCTCTGAAAATGAAGACCTGTTGAGATGTCACAACTTGAAAGATCTGAAAGCTCCAGTTATATATGAAAATCCCATTTGTCTCTGTTGCATCTTGACATTCAGATATGTGCACTATTTTGAATGGGTTTTTTAGAAAAGAGAAACTAATTCCAGAACTTTGCGATACCATTTTCATTACCCTGCTGTACAATGTGAATATTTTCAAGCTTTTTCCTTTTTCTTTATAGCAAAAGTTTTAGGAAGTTTATATAAATTAATAAAATCCTAGGCCCTATGAAGCCAATCTTGCTTTGAACACTCTTTTATTGATCTTTCAGGTAAATCTACTGTGACTGTTATGAGCCAAACCCAGATCACCAACTTCAAACAGAATTGGCGGTACCTGTAGAGAGTTTTCCCTGGCAGACAAGATTTCACTAAAGCCAGCAGAGCAGAGGTGAGGATAAAAACTTGCTTAATTAACATTTCAGATGTATTGCAGGTTGAGTGATTTAAGGTAGCTTAAACCATCCCTCTTGTATTGTGGAGTACATCATTTTTATAGGATACAGATCTCATTCATGCACTAATAATTGGGCATGTTTAAATAGAGCAATTTAACTTAACTATGATTCTTTTATTTTTATTTGCCTCATTAGGAGCCTACAGCTTCTTTTCCCCAGTTTTCTGAAGTAAGAACAGCTGTGAAAGTCATAGAAGGTTTATATAATTTGTTAGGACTGTTTTTAATTGTTGTGGGAGGGAAGGAAAGGAAGACTTGTGTCTGCTGTTCCCTAAAGTCTTCATCTGAAACACGCTGAAGTTAATTGAAAGTATCCTAATGCTTCTGTAGGACTTGAGACCAAACCTTAGAAAGACAAACTGGAAAGTCAAGTTCTTGACTATTTCTGTATTTCCCTGTATTTCATTAATATGTATTGGTGACGAGGTCCACAGTATTTCAGCATTCTCTCTGTAAAATATATTACAGTGATCGAGTCCATACGGACTTCATGGAGAGGTTCTTTTTGCAATTCCAGGCTCAAAACTCCAGAAAATTGAAGGCTTAGTCAGAATGTGGACAGCTGACAGGGATTTGTGGGGTAACACAATATTGCTAGGATTCACGGAGGTTCACCTGAATGCTCAGCAAATTTTCCAAATCCAATTAACCAAAGGGACCATTCCCTATGTAATAAAAATGATGAATGTGATAACAACTCTTTCACAGCTGGAACTATCACTTAAACTAAGGATGAGTGAGCCAGCTTGGCTATAAAGAAAAATAAATGGCCATGCTTGCCATTTACCTCATACTCACTTCATCCCATGCTGGAAGCAGAGTTGAGCAATTTCTATGATTGTTCAACAATTGCAGTGCAGCAATTGGTACCTGAAATAATTTATGTTCACAGTGACAGAGTGATGTGAAATGTCCATAGTGTAAATGAGAATTAAAATAGTCTGAACTAAATACAGATCTGAATAGGTGCAAGAATTTTATTAATGATCAGAGCTATCTCTGGCTATACAAAGTGTAATTTATTTCCCTGTGGTGTGTATGTCTGTACATATGCACACATAAATATACTCTTTATTATACAATACCAACAATGTTCATTCAAGGACAGGTTTCCATTATAGTAGGAATTATTGCAATTTGAACTGTCAAAAAAGGTGGGATGGAAAGGAATGATAAACAAGCACAAGGTTGTCTGCAAACTAAGGACAGTCACATTGTTTATCTAGTTACATTTTAGGGTAAATAGGGTGAAGTTGAAAGGGCTGGAGAGGCAGAAAGACCAGAGAAAAATGGAAGATATTATAAGCACCCAGCAAAGAAAGAGGATAAGTAAAATAGACATTGCCTACTACCTGTGTGTGGTGCTAGAAGAGACTGGTTCCATTTGTCCAGAGGGGAAAACAAACACAAAAGTAAAGGGAAACTCTTTATTATGTTTAGAAATAACACAGAGGCTTCTGAAGTGTATACATTGTCTCTTTCCCCTTCCATAAGAGCAAGGTAGATAATATCCTCTATGGCATGTTCCTGAGTTCCTCAGGGACTCTTTCAGAGCAGGAGACCAAATGTAAAGCTTGAAAAAAATTGTCCTTGTGTATCTCAAAAAATCCTTGAACGAATGAGAAGACCTAGAAGAAAAAGCTGCCTCTTTAGTTCAAGGCAACAAACAACTAGTAATCCTGAATCAGCAGCTCTCACTGAATGACAGAAACCTTGATAGCAAAAATGCAGTTTCTATGCAAATTCTGGGAGAGAAGTTAAATGACAGGAAATGTCTGGTTTTGTAAAGTGTAACTCTTGATTCTTAATGTTGGTAATTACAACGAAGATGCATAGAAATAAAATTATGTTCCTGCAACAAACTGAACTGTGAACTGTCAGCTGTGTAACAGTAATGAGACAGATGTGTTCCAACACTGGGAATGTCCGCGTGTGATACGGGAAAGAGTGAAGATCCAACATTTTTAGTGTTATATCCCATTTGGTTTTCCTCAGTGAAAATGTTAAGGAGCCACTGAACAAGGGGAATCTTCTTGGATTCACCTGTACATTAAAGCATAGGAATTTATTTGGGGAGTGAGGGGGGGTATAGCCCAGATAAGATTTGGAAATCCTTGCAGCTAAAAGCTGAAATAATTTATCAAATTGAGGTTTCATAAAGATGTCAGTCCTCATTTGACTTATACAATTATCCTGTTATAGAGAACAGAGTTGTTTTAATCAAATTTGCAACGGAAATATGACATTGTGATTTGGAGGATGTCACTGGTGTTAACTTGATCAAAGAGTTATTAGTCACACAGAAATTAAAATACCTGGGTTAAAAAACTAAACTAAACTAAACTAAACTAAAAAGTAAAAAAAACCCCTAACAATCTGGAGACAGGGAAACCAATTAAAAACAAAGGAAAAAGTCCCAGGTAAGCATGAGTTTTATTAGGTATCCTAAGCCACTGGCTACTGTAAACAATATCCCCTATCTATAAGAGTCATGGTCTAAAAGACCACAGGTTCAAAATGTTTCACTTGCAGAAATTATTAGCAGGATGAGGGCCCAGTATCATAACCTTTAGAAAAATATCTAGCTAGCTCTATGGAGATGCTGCAAATGTGACAAAAGAAAGGATCTCTTGATGCCACTTTTAACAGTAAATGACACTATTATACTTCAAGATAGACATGAGGCCTCAAGTCAACATTATTTCAGAGATGAATTCCTGAGAAGAGTGCTACAAACCTGTCTTACTCTAAACAGAAATTAAGGTGACAAGGTACTCACGGGAGTGAGGCAAGTTAAAAGGAACTCTGTTGCAACACTAAAGTTAAAGCTGACTCTTTTAATTTCACATTCTTTACAGTACAAAAAAGAAGAAGAAAAAAAAAGCAACAAAAAACCCTGCAGCCCATTTTAGCTTGTACCACTCAGGTTGAACGGTGTATGTTTGAAGAAGTGCATATGTGAAAAGCACTCTCTAAATCACACTAGTGCAAACCGTGGTATCCTTGAAAAGGAGATGAAATCATTAGTCCGTGCTCTAAGCGGCATGTCAACATCTCATCAGAAAAAGATGTAAAGCCCCAAATTCACATATTCAGGAGAGAACCTTTTGAAAAGCAACCATTTGAAACTGCCAACTAACTGAAGACAAAATGAGATTTGATAGAGGTGACAGAGCCTACAGCATCAGATTAGCTCTTTATTTTTCGCAGCAAGCAAAAGACGTGGTGCTCAGTCTGACAGACTCACTCATGACCTTTATTCTGCCAAGCCAAATAAGAGGGAGGACATTTAATGCAATTTTGTGTCCTGAAACTGCTGCTCAGGAAGCTTGTAAACAGTGATTTGAATAGGAAATGAAAAATCTGAGCACTGGAACTTCATACTGATCTGTCACTTCTCTGCTTCAACGTTTGCCATGTGTTGTGTTTAGACAGAGGTTCAGTCATCAGCTACGAGGAGCATTCAGAAAACAGAAAGCCCACCACATCCAACAACCCTTCACTATCATGATGCAGTTGGGTAACATCATGTATTTTGATACTAATTTCTCTTTCCTACTCACTCTTTCCCTCCTACTCTCTCAACCTCTAGTGGAAAGTGTGTTATTGAAAATTACAACATTCAGACCATACAGGGCTGTCATTGCAAGAGGTGAAAGGGAGTACTGGGTGGGTGGAAAAGCCCTGTTTTATGGTGGCTATCAAGTTCCCCTGGTTTTTGCACCAACCATAGTGCCTGATGCTGGTCCACACAGTAATTCTAACTGTTCCATTTTCCTACAGAATGTGATTATTTCTTCTGAAATATTATGCTGTAATCCACAAAAGCTCAGCATTTGGGAAGTGTGGGTAGTGAGAACAGCTTAGGACAACAATATCATCAGCCATCCCTAAGGAGGCCAGTTTCACTCCAGAAAAAGGTCCTAGCAATGACTGATCTTTAATTGAATTAGCCACTGACCAAGCACTTCAAGGCAGTTTGTGCAGTTTCTGTCGTTGATACTTCCACAGAAGAGAACAGAGGAAGGCAAAGGCAAGGATTAAGAAAATCTCTATGTCTTCTGCTTGATCAATCCTACTGCTTTACTGATATCACAGTTTCTGGTTTAGTTTTGGTTCCAGCTAGTACTCTGTAACTCATCTATCTTTCTAAGTTAAAAACAGGATCCAGACACATTTCTTTTCTGGCTCTCCCACATCCTCCCAAAAAATCCTGGTGACTGCAACAAAATCATTTAAAATAATTCCTGTCTGCATCTGTAATTTTTTAAAATTCAAATTTCAAACTTTTGTTCTGGTTTCAGCTTTGCTATTTTTAGTTCTCCACTGTATTATTACTGAGTTTTTATAGTGCCTGTCTTTACTTGGGCTTTGGGTTTCCCTTTTTTCCTCTGTTTCAAACATTATGGAGCCAATCTGATTCAGCTCAATAGGACAAGAAGTTAAGAATTTCAAGTTTCAGTGAGTTTTGCTCTGTATATATTTGCTGCACACTTGTCCATGACCTGGAATACCTGTGACAGGCTCAGCAGTCTCTGAGGTGTCTCCTCCCTCCCATGTCCTGAGACATAGACCCACAAGTATGGGACTGTATTGTGTGGCTCATCACCTCAAGTATCTCTTCATACCATGACAAATACAGAAACAAATTCACATTGTTTTGGAAACCTCCCTCTCCTTAGCTTCTTCTCCCCAAATAGTCAAATCACACCAATGGGAGAAAACCTAAGAGAGAGATAAAGGGACAAAAAGTTACAAGTAAAAGGAGAAGCAATTCAAGCATATTTCTACTCATTTCACTGATATTTTTGTATCTTAAAACACTTATGATCTGCATGCATTCTCTTAGCCAGATTTTTATCCATAACATTTATCACTTGAGTAATTTCATAGAATCATAGAATCATAGAATCCTAGGGGTTGGAAGGGACCTCGAAAGATCATCTAGTCCAACCCCCCTGCCAGAGCAGGGTCACCTAGAGCACATCACATAGGAACGCATCCAGGCGGGTTATGAATGTCTCCAGTGAAGGAGACTCCACAACCTCCCTGGGCAGCCTGTTCCAGTGCTCTGTCACTCTTACAGTAAAGAAGTTTTTTCTGATATTCACCTTGAACCTCCTATGCTCCAATTTACACCCATTACCCCTTGGCCTATCACTGGTCATCACTGAGAAGAGCCTAACTCCATCTCCCTGACACTCACCCCTTACATATTTGTAAACATTGATGAGGTCACCCCTCAGCCTCCTTTTTTCCAAGCTAAAGAGACCCAGCTCCCTCAGCCTTTCCTCATAAGGGAGATGTTCCACTCCCTTTCTTTTCTTTTTGTTTTCTTGTGTCTTCCTCTCAGAGAGGACAGACAAAACCATTCTCAAGCCAGACCTTACTCTTGGAGTAGCCTCTGAAGTATGTCTCTGTCTGCTACACAGGGACATATGTTTTTTCTATTTGATTCCAAAAGATTTAGACAAAATTCAAGATTCTCACATCTTCACCAAAAACTTACAGGCCCAATATGCTTTGGGTTAGATGTTTCTTTTGTTTGTACTACTAAGAAAAGAAAAGTGAAGCTTTTTGATATCAATCAGATGCAAATTCTGTCAACTCACTGAAAATATTTTGAACATATTTATTTACATGTAGAAACTACCAACATTCTCAAATGCTTTATGGACAGTCTGTCTTTGTTCCTATTTAAAATGTGAAAACCATATTATCTAAACTTCTTTCAGTTTTCTATACCATTGCCTGACTGGAAGACTAATGACATTTGTAAGATTTCCTTTGTAAGGTTATTCAGTTCTGTCCAGTTCTGTTCTGTAACTCACCCTGATAAATAAGTTACTCTGCTTGTGAATACAGCTGATATGTTTTTTTCACTGAATTATATGAGGCTTATGATTGATGTGAGTATGGAAAAAGACTAATTGCATTTTCCTGCTCCACAGTTAGCTATTCGCTGTAGATTTAATTGAGCTGACAGTGTCTGCTAAGATCTAAAGCAATAATACTATAAACCTACCAGTAAAAGAGAAAGCACAGCCTGAAAAATCTACCCAGAATTAAATATTTGGGGGGTTAACCTGTAGAACACTGCTCTGATGCAATGGTACTGCTAGCAACATGCAAACCACCTGAGGAATATGAACTTGGTTTTTGATCACACCGTGATGTACATCTTTGGCAAACTCTGCTGTAGGTCCCTGAAGTCAATACTTGACTTAGGAATGTCATAGACTGAATGTCTGTACCTGAACATGCTCTAATTTCAATTGTTTTGGCCAAATGACAACCACATAATAGGACCCCATCTCAAAATTTGTTACCTGTCTAGGTTCAGACCAGCAACCTGAGGGCAAAAGGCTTCATCCTAATACTAATGTCTTGATTCATTATTTGACATAGTAGAAGTTTTGAGATGCTGCCTGGTTCAACATGAACCAGAAAGGCCAATAATGTTACCGAGATGTTTCTTTTGACTCCATCAGTCTGTTTGCATCCTTTCTGCCCTAAGATCCTGCTCATGAAGGGACTGAGAGGAACTGCGTGGGGTGTTCAATGCCCTCTCATCTCCTAGACTTTGCAGCTGGGATCCACTCCACCAAACAATGCACTTTTATTGACAGGTAGTCTGACAGCTTTTTTAAGCTGCTTGGCAGCTTGTTTTTAGCAATGTGTTGTCGTGTTCAGTATTACCACATTTCTTTTAGATTTGTGTGATAATAAAAGGCCAAACCTCCAAGGCATTAATATGGGGTGCAAAGCAGGGCTAGCCCTAAGAAACCCAGGAAAACAAACTTCAGGGGTTCATTGATTTTTCTTCTAAAAATGTATAGCCACTAACTTTCTAGCCCTGTCAAAGCCAAGCATCTGAACAGTTGTTTCCCAAGCAGTTGCTTTAAGTTGGATTATTATTTTTTTTTCACCTTAAGCTTGCAGTTGTCTATGGCAACTAAGCTGAACAGTGTTCACAAAACTCTTCAAACATCTGTGAAATGCTATTCAGACCACTTTCCAGGAAACTTAAGAAAGAGTAAGGCACCTTTGTTGGAGTGTGATGTGTTAGTCGAACTATCTACTGTTCAGGAGTACAACTGATCACAGTCACTGGGGAGTCAATGCAGTGCTTAAGTTCAGCACTTGCAGTAGGTTACAGATGCAGATGCAGCTCTTCTCTGCTGACAGAGGGGATTCAGAGCCTGTCAGTAATTCAAACTGAGACACCGTAAGAGGCAGCAAAATACTTTGCGGTGTTGAAAAGGGTGAGTAGAACCAGTTTTGTTTTATTATTGCTGGTTTTTCATTGGGGTAAAGCAATTTGTAGTACAGTGAGGTCTAATATCTAGAGTACATAGGTTCTTATTAATTATTCTGTAAATTACACGTACTAATTTTGGAGAGAGATTTGTAGGCCTTTACAGGCTGTCTTTCAGGGAATAAAATATAAAACATAAATTCTACCATATATGTCCCCCAAAGCTGAACTCTTGGTAGTGCCTGTAACATTAAATAAAACTGTCAGGATTGTGCAGTGAAGAGATTCTCACTGTGGCAGTAGCAGAGGCTGTATTCTGCATGGCCTTTCCCACGTTGGACCCTCCAGTAACCTCAGCTGTAAGCAGCCAAGAGACTAGAAAATAAATTTGGTCCAGTTCAAAATGAGAAAAAAAAAAAAGCTACCTGCATTCCCAGCTTATGTGCCTGTCCTTCAGAGTTATATCAGCAGCAGTAACTGCTCCCACTACACACTGTGTCCAGAAGAGGAGGAACAACTGGAAGGTCCCAGCAGCAGCTGGCAAGTAACAATGATTGAATTCCAGATGGATTGAAAAAACTACTGATATCTCCGGGGAAACTTTGAAAAACGTCTTACTTTGCAATGATCCCGTTCACATCACACTCATTTTAAATATTTCTTTTCCTTTGTTCTTGGCACAGAAGGAACAGATGAGCTCCTGAGAAATAATTCCATTCTGAGGGACCAGCCCCCGACAAAAAAGGCAGAGAGAAGAAATAGGACAGGTAGAATTGCCACTCTGTTGTGATTCCAGACATCAGCTGTTCATTTGTGCTGTTCACTAGTGCAGTTTCTGTAGCTAACTTTTTTTTTTTAAAAAGGATAAGATAGTTTAGAAACAACCTCTGCAGCAATTCAATTGGTCCAGTTTCCTCATTAGAGCAGGGTCATATTAGATCAGGTAGCTCAGGCCCTTGGCCAGGGAGGTTTTCCTTCCTCCAAGGATAAAGATTTCACAGGCCCTTTTTCCAGTGTTTGACCACCTGCATGGTGGAAAAAATTTCCTGACTCCTACCTGCAGTTTCTTTTGTTGCAACTTGTGTTTGTTGCCTCGTACCTTAACAACTGTGCATGTCCAAAAACTCTAGGTGATCTTCTCCATGCCCTTTGGAGGCAATAAGATCTCCTCTTAGCTCTCTCTTCTTCCTGTTGAACAAAGCTTGTTGTCCTTGTGTATCATGTCCTCTGGCCCCCTAAGGGTCCTTGTGGATATCTCTTGCTCCAGTATATCAATGTTTGCCTTGTTCTGAGGAGCCCAAAGCTGGACACTGTTTCCCTGAGAGTCCTCATCTGAAGTATTTTCAGTTTTCTCAACCTTCTCTCTTCATTCGAGGTGATGTAGCTCCCCATGCAGGTCACTGAAAGAGCATGCTCATCTGGAGTCATACTCAGCTAGCAAAGACCAGCTGTTCCACAAGGGAAGACAAGCAAGGAGTTAAGGGTGACCCTGCTGACAGGGTGTAATTCTGAACATGCCAAGTGGTGCTCTGTGCTGGAAATTGGATCTGTGAACAGCCCTAGACAGAGAGAACGGATGAACCAGGTCCATGGCCCCTCCAGCAAGCTCAGTCAGGTACCAAATGGGACAAGTCAACAGACAGGGCTGAAGAGAAGGCTGCAGTTAGGTCCAAAGGCAGGACTAGAGACCAGCATACCTACAACTTAGCTTAGCAGAGACTGAACCACAGGTCTGAGTTTAAATGGGGCTGTGTAGCCCATGAAGAAAAGGGCTGGGCGTTCCAGATGGTTTGGAAAATTAAGACCTATCAGTGCCCTCATGACCTTGACATTGAGACCTTTCTGAATAGAAGCCCTGTATTGCCCCTTTCTCTTTTTTCGTTTCCCAACCTCTGAAAAGCTAAGCTCCTATCTGTCAGGAAATAAACTTGGCCCTGTGGGTGTAAGCAGAGTCTTTACCCACAGTGTCCTGCAAGCTGAAACTCAGCAATGACCTGGAACAATCTTCAAGAAGGGTGGGAGGATAGTTCATACCCTATTCATGTATATGCTCAGGCTTCTCTTTCACAGCCACACTCGTCTCCTGCTAAACAGCTAAAATACTCCTGACGTGCTCAAAATGCTTTCATTTTCAAAGATAACAATTCTGTCACGCCTCAGTTGCCCAAGGACTGGTTTTGTTGTGGGTTTTTTCCTGAATACACCATTAACCAGATATTTGGGGTTGGCTGGTTTCTTTTTCTCAGCCTTCATCAATGATGATGTTGCTCAGTACTCAAGGGTAACACAGACAAATCATGTTCTCTCACAGTCAGAGCACTCACTAGGTTCAGGAAAGAATTTTCCACTGAGGTCTGACAGGCAAAGATCTGGATTCTGTGGGCATAGGAGTTTGCCTTTCCCTGCTAGGGTGCAGTTAAGCTTCAAATGTAAGGTGGGAAAACACATCCAATTGGTTTTCATGCTTTGCAACCTTAGGTATTGGTCACACCTTGGCTTCTCTTTTTCTCTGCCAATGACATGCAACTGACAAAGCCTTGAAATTTAAATGCTTTGACTAACTCAAATCTGGGGTATGATATTGGGTAGCAGTGTGCCCAATGATAGACAGAAGGTCAAAATTTAGTAGGATCCCTTGTGGTTTTATACTCTATGCAATGAAAGCCCTTAACTCATTTTGCAATATTGAAAGATGATGGCCTCTGGCATATTAATCCTTCAAATAACTCTGACTTATAGCCCCTTTGGCTATAACGACTTATACTTTTCCTCCAGTACCATAGAATTGGAAAATGTACTTAGCCTGAAAGTTTCTAGATTAAGTATGAAGGAGAAAAAGACTCTACCTGTAGGATTGTTCATGCTGTAATATCACAGCACTGAAAATACTCCTGCCAAGCTTGAATTGTTAAAGTGTTATTTTTAATTAATTTTATTTGAGAAAGTTCATGAGATACAGTTATGGACTGTCTGAGGGCATATCAATGCAAAGCCAGTTAACTAATTAAAATCAGTTTGTGGGGGGCCATCTAGTTTTAAAAACAGCTTGTTAAATGGCCCTCTATAGTTCCCATGCTGTTTGTATCTCATCAATTAATTTGCTAGCCATAGAAATGGATAAAGAAGACAACACTTTTAATAATTAGACAGTTAAACTTGGGTGAGATGTCATGACTGTATCATCACTCTGTGTAAAGCAGGCCTCTTTAAATCACATGCAGATGGAAGCTGGAAAACAATGGTTGATTATTCTAAAGGAGGATTGATAACAACTGTCCTTGTTTAACAAATAAACTTGATAGTTTTGTGGTAGAAGCATTAACAGTAGATTTTTCGTCACTTAGAAAATGTTACTCTTGTTCACCTAGTTTGGATAGGATCGAATATCTCTGTTTAAGCTAAGTCTCCTCTTGTATAAAAATAAAATAAAAATTCAAAACCTTCATCTAAATTTGCCTGAGATAGAATTTCAATCAAAATACTTGCTGCAAAGGTTACTTCCTCTCACTATTAAAATATATCAGTCTTTTTGCAAAGCCTGAATTTGTTCCATTTTGTATTGCTTACATTAATACTGATTTCATGAAGATTCTGCAACACTGATGCACGACAGGCAATCCTGCCCAGTGCATGTCAAGGCCTGTCATAATTATGTCATGTTATACCTGTTACACCATAAGACAATAGTAATTCTATCTTGTATCATTTCTGAAATTACTAACTGCAGCTATGACTGAACTACTTTTATTTTTTTAATTTGTTTTGGAAACACGTGTCTCCTGTTTGAGCTGGAAAGAAAAGATCTGACATTTTGACATCTTAAATAAGAACAGAAAGCGTGTATTCACCACATTAATTGGAGGAAAAGTCAAACTCAGTATTCAGAATAATGAAACTAGATATTTAAGGTGGCAGCTCCTCTACCAACTGTTGATATAATTTGGGACATCCAGTGATGTAAACAGTACACTAAAGTTACAGCACTCCTAAGAAGATGGACTCACGGTTTTGATTATTGTTTTTTGGAAAGCCTCTGTGTTATGTTTATATTTTGGGAACTATAGTGAAAGAACAGTATTTATTTTGAGTCAGAGAAAGAGCTGCTGAGCTCTGATGAAATATGCATTACAGTATATACTTGATATTCACTTGTATTTTTTGCTATTGTTGCTGTCAGGTTTTCCTGGAGCAAGGACACATCTAACAGAACCACAAAATAATAGACTGCTTCAGCAGTCAGAGTGCAGCCTTTGAAAAAAAGCCTATGGTCAAGGTCTAGGTAATTTCCCAAGGTCGCCTCTGTTTCCCTTGCTATAGCAAGTATGAAGATGTACAGACCACTAGTGGTAGCATGACAGTGCTTCATGACCTGGCCTAGTGTCTCCTTTAGGTGAAGAGAAGGAGAGAATAAAGAGTTGATTATTTTTGAATTCTGCATCCAAGGGTCCATTTGAACAAGGAAGCCACCTGTAAGTTTTCTCCAAGGTCTGTTTTGAGAAGAAAACTAAGAGCTAACAAACATTTCTAATGCATGTTCAGTCTTTGGCTTATGAAGTCCCATCAACAGATGTGCAATATGAGCTTTGGAGTTTGACCAGATTGTAACTACCAGGAGATTAAAGTGCCCAGAAAAATAGCTCACATCTCTGTATGTAAAAGCTGATGACTGTGGTCACGACTGGATTTTGCATAGAAATAGGAGACTGAGAATAAGACAGTCCAGAGCCTGCTTCATGTTGCAAACTGGGGTAGAATTCTACTAGAAACAGCAAAATGAGGATGAAGGAAGTGAGTATGGATTTCATAGAATGGATTTGGTTGGAAGGTACCTTAAAGATTATCTAGTTCCAACCCCCCTGTATGGGCACATTTGCTGACACTTTTTCCTTTGCCAGAAGAGGCAGACAGCAGCAGTTCAGAAAGTATGAGCTACACAGTCAGGGATCTTTGCTCTCCTCTGCATAGAAATAATGTGGTTCTTTCCACTCCTGCTGTGGAGAACATTTCTGTATAGAGCCAGTGGCTGGTTATATAGAGGACAAAAACTTCCAGAAACAATTGTCACCACTTTCATCTCACAGTGGCAGGACTAGGAAGTCTAGCTCAGGAGGGTTCTTATCTCATTCATTCTCCCAGGACTGTGGTTGAGCTCATCCTTGGGGTTCCAAGATTGATTATATACTTCACTGCCATAGGTCCCTGAATTTATTCTGAAATGGTTGTTAGGACTGTAAGTGCTTCCATCCTGGCACATTTAAATCTGTTTAGGCTACTGTGTGCTCCTAAAATATATTTGTAAATGGGCTTCTCAGAACTAGATGTTGACTACAGCTGCTCAGTCAAGACTTTATTGTTGGCATGATACTCATCAGCCAAAAGCATTCTATACATCCCATACAAGTATCAGATCCTCTCTTTGTATGATTAACCCACAGGGTAAGAGAGGTGGATGCTGTCCATGCTACCATAGTATCCTCCATTCCTGGTGCACTGGCCTTGGTTTTACTTTTATAATTAGGTGTCTCAAGACATTCCTCTTGCATCACATCACTGGCGTCATTTGACTTCCATGCAAACCATTTGACCCTTGAGAATGAAAAACTTGGTTTACCTGGGAAGGTTACCTACCTTTTTCTGTCAATGGAAATATAATTTGAAGACTTGGTTATGCAGTCTTCTGTAACACACTGGCATGAAGCACACAAAGTCCTTGTGTGCTTGCACAGTTGGTGCACGTCTGCTCTGCCATGAAATGCAGTGGCTTTTTTCCTGACAAAAAAAGAACAATTTAGAAATTCTTCCATACATATGCTGACAAAGTTTGCGAACTCCGATGGTAACTCTTAACACCACCAACTCAGTTTCATCATCTGAAATAAATTTGCTTTGGAATTAAAGCAATGCAAATATGCTTTTTCTTGGATGTAGAATTTGACTGTGGCTGCATATACATGGAATCCATCATAATCAGATGTACTAGCAGATTTGATCATGTTAATGTCTGCCAAACTAGGAATGATTCCTTTGCTATTTTTAAACTTCTGTCATACCTTGCTTTCTAAATTCAGTTCTTTTCTTGACCTAGAGGATCAGAAGCTGAAATGAGATGCAGGCAGCAACTACAGAATACCTCTCACAGCCTTTCAGCTCTTGCTTGATTTAGGAAACAACCTTAAGCTAAGAAAATGTTCCCTTTCTCTTTGAACCTCACTGCCTTTTTAATTTCAGGGTTAAAGCAAAGATGTCAGAAAGCCTTAAGGAAACTTATTTACCTGTTTGGGCTCTGGACCACAAAAGGGTCACTTTTAGATTCAGTTTCAGAGATAATTTAAATAGGGACAAGTGCTCTTCCCACATGTCTTTGGAACTCCCCTTGACACACTAATTTATTATTCAGTACTCTGAGTCATGCACTGCTTGCTCTCTCACCCCATTTACTAAAGAGCAACTTAAAGACCACAGTAACACTCAAATCTTCATAATACAACAAACAAGAACTCTATTATTTATAACTCCAGAATTAGATGTTGGATCCCACTGTGAAGCAGAAAATTTATCCCACAGGGTGAGGCAAAGTTTCCACAGGTGTCCCTGCTCATGCAGGGGTGCTGGAACCAGGTGATCTTTAAGGTCCCTTCCAGCCCAAACCATTCTAGGATTGTTCGATTTCTAGCCCTCCAGTGACTCTAAGGCATTTGAAAGCTGTGACATGTCTGAAGCAGAAAATCTTTCATTTGCCAAAGGACTGAATCTTGCTTTTGGAGCAACCTTTACATTTTAGGAAGAAGGAGAAGACTTCATTGTGGCTGGCTGGATTAAAAGAAAAACAAAGGCACCAGTGGGCTGAAGCTCTAGATTGATTCATGTGGAAACAGATCCCTGAGCAAAAGGTTTGTGAGGAGGTCATGGGTATGTGATAAATTGTTTTTTAAATACTTCCATCAATCATTACATAGGCAACACTTCTGCATTACTATGTATCTAGCTTTCTTAAATAACTGAAAGTGTTAGATGATTAAATGTTTTATTGTGTCTTAGTGACAGCTAAGGTTGACCTCATGCATCCTTCTCTTTCAATGCCTTTGTGTTGTTTCCTCCATGTTTTCATTTCAAACAGGAAACCGTAACTTCTCTGAGCTAGAGAGATTCTGCTCAGTTATGTCAAACTTTTTTAATTTTGTCAAGGTGTTCAATGAAACCAAAGTTTTATTGTGTGATTCTTTAGCCCACAATTGATAATAATATCTAATTGTAACACTGATGCTTCCACTATTTATTTTTTAACTTTTTTTTCCTTGGCTGAAGTTCTAGCATACCCCAATAAACCTCCAAGAAAATTTCATTTATAAGAAAAAAAATTGAGTGTTTTGACTGCATGCTCTGTGGCAAAACAAAAACATGGTATTTTTTTGTCTTCTCTTTTGCAGAGGAAGATTACACCTGGCATGGCAGGGACCTCCAATTAGATACAGAGGTATTAAAGGTCTTAAAGTACTTTATTATTTTGAAATTATTAAACCAGATTTTTTTAATACTCTGGAAAATAAGGATACCTATACCAACCCATGGGGATCTGTCAAACTACCTGACCTAAAACTGTCTCAGCCATTCCTATTGGACCATTGTTCAGAAAGACATCCAAGTCTGCATAATGAGATGTGGATAGATGGTATTAGGATGGGACAGAGGCCTCAATACATGACACCTTGAGGAGTTTCTCCTGAATTTACAGTGGCTTCTCTGCTCTGCAGACAGGTTTCTCCTTACAGTCCTAGAGAAAGCAAGTGAGGCTCTTTCCAGTTAATTGTGATTGTTCCTGAAACTTTTTTAGGAGCACCAAATGGGCTTGTAACTTTAAACATATTTAAAAAAAAAAAAAAAAAAACCCAAAAAAAACAGGGTGGGGGAAAACAGAGAAGGGGAAAAAAACCCTTCTGCCAAATTGTGATTTAAACTGAGATTGGCATCAGCAGACATTTCCACATCAGCCTGTAGCACATCTGGTCCAGACCAAACAAATAGAAGATTTATTCTGTCAGTGAGATCATTTAGCATTCCTTTTTATGCTTCAGAAAGAGCCTGTACCTGTCAGTCACCAAAGCACTAGGCTTTTGGTGGCTGGGCTCTGTTGCTCTTTCTGACTAGCCTTGATCTGAGACTTCTAAGAAGGTCTGTGTTCACCCGCTCCACCTGGGAGACCAGTACTCATGCCAAGTTCATTTCCATAGTCTTATAAAAATCTCCTGGAGGATTTCAAACATCTGCTCATAAGTAAAGAAACATTGTCTTGAGATATAACAATAATATAAAGGGCAACTGAACCTTCCTTGCAAATAAAACTGAGCTAATAAATTATTTTGTTTCAACAGTTTTATACAATTCAAACAAAAAATGAATAGAGCTAAACAGGCACACACACATGAAAAAATCAGGTATGAAGGGTTTTCTTCTAATTCCTTCAGATGTGTTTTCTTTTTCTTCTGGTCAAGAGGTTTGTTTTGGTTTGTTTTCTGAGCACTTGGTGCTAATTATTGAAAGGAAGAGCTTATTAAAAAAGGCAGATGACACTGCTGTTATAATAGCAATAATAATTTCTCATCTTTTCCTAGCACATTTCAAGTTAATAAATATTAACTAACCAAGCCTCAGTGCAAACCCTCAGCAGAGCCTCTTCCCTTTGTCAGGTATGTCAGAAACACAAACTGTGAACCCACCTCCTCATCAGACAGAAAATGGAGCCACTTCAGGCATGGAACAAGTCAGCTATTGAACAGATTTGACAATACACTGCAACAATTTGAACAGGAGCTGAAGGCAGCTGAAGGAGCTGAGGGACATTACGACATGCAAACTGGCGTTACCTGTACCAAAATTTCAGCGTGATCCTAGAATTAAACTCCTTTATTAATAACAAGGGGTCAGGAGTCCAGAATGGGTCAGGATCTTTATTGATGGAGGAAGCTGTATATACGAGGTGGATGGATAGTGCAGAAAAATAGTACTCTTTTGACTTTTTTTATATTTGAAAATTAATTAAACATGTATAGTTTATTTTTATGCCATTAAAAATCTTGGGCTTAAGATCTGACTAATGTATTTCTATACTAGCAGTTGAGTGCACAAGAACATCCAAAGGTGTTTCCATAAGTCTTCTGCTCACAAAATTGTTCTGTGTTCTGTGGCAGAACTGTGGGTTCCTTAGGGAATTCCAACAACCATGATATTGAACCTCAAATTCTTATACAAACACTTGGCTATAAGCAAGTGAATGCATCGATGTTGCTTTATCTACTTGAAGTCTGTTGTAATGATTATTCACTAGGAACAACTCACTTGCCCCCATTAACAGGCATGGGGATCTTGCTGTTTAATGAGTCATTCCAAGGGTTAATGTTCACTCTCTCTATCGTTTTTCTTGCTGTTATGCCATTGTTAGAGACATCAGCAATATCTTAATTTGGAAATTATACCCTCACTCAAAAATGTTTCAGCTCTTCCCTTAAAAAAAGAACAGCTTAAGAAAGAGTAAAAAAGATAAATTTGCAAATGAATTTGCAAATATCAATTTGCAAATATCATTAGGACTCAGGCTGTCATTCAAACAGGCTGACTTCTTTCTAGCAATGCTTATCTCCACAAAATCCCTTGGTAGTCAGTAACAGGAAGAAAGATGCTCACTTAGGGTTAAAATTCATGACAAGGTTTGAGCTCTGAATGCCCTGACTAGCCTGCTGGAAGAGCCAATGTGTTACTCCACTGATTATGAAAAAACACTAAAGACATTTTCTTTCTTGAGCTAACATCAACACTAGCCTAGGTGTCTTCCCAAAAGGTGTGGAATAAACTTGCTCTATTATTTTTTTGATGATTTGCTATGAAGCATTGTCAGAGAACAAGCTGGAGTACACAGACACAGTATTGATGCTCTGACCTAGTCCTGGTACTGTTAGGATCTCATGCAAGCTCAACCCAAGTTATGGATCAGCTGCAGAGATCAATTTGCTCAGTTCAGTTGCCTGTGCAATGCAAGAGGTCAGAGAAGACAATCTGAATGTTCCCTGCAGCCCTTAGCAGTCCATGTGTGAAGCCACTAAAGCAAAAATTATTGAAACTGAATTCTGCTTTCCATTGGTTTCTGATAGGCAGGTTCCCTGGCTCTCACTCCATCACTTTTCTCAGGCATTATGGAATTGAGCCACATCATATATTTTATGCTTGTCTAAGCTGGAGA
This sequence comes from Hemiprocne comata, assembly GCA_020745705.1. Classification (NCBI taxonomy): domain Eukaryota; kingdom Metazoa; phylum Chordata; class Aves; order Apodiformes; family Apodidae; genus Hemiprocne; species Hemiprocne comata. The sequence continues at coordinate 10,832,758 of CM036588.1, forward strand.
ATCACTCGTAGCTAGGAAGAGCAGCAGTACTAGCCTGTTCAGATAATGAACAATTATGTTTCTTTTTGAGCTCAGCCCTCCTAATCTTAGGATGCAGCATCAAAGCCACAAGGGAAGACAGTTCTTCCTCCTATTGACTAACTCTTGCCGTGCAAAATCCGGAGCTATATGAGCAAACTGAAAGATCGTGGCTAAAAAAGAGTCAAGGGAAAAGAAAACTATGAGAGGAGAGGGGAAAAAAGAAGAGCTCTTGGCAAAAGAGAGAGATGTAAAGACAAAAGGAAGAAGGGCAATGAAAGGGAAAGATAAATTGAAGGTTTAATACGTGGGATCATTGCACAAATCCATTGCAATTGCACTAGGAACAAAAGTTGTGGTATAATGGCATTGGGGGAGGTTAAAGATGATGTTAATCCTCTCCCTGGTTCCAGCAGTGTATTGTCACTACCTGAAAATCACACAAGCATCAACAGTTGTAAAATGTGTGTCTTGAGATTTTGAATTATATCAGTTAAATAAGCACAGAACGAACCTATATATATTTACAATGCTTGCTCACCTCAGTAGCTGAGCTGAGCTTCTTATATATGTCCTTGGACTTTGTTTTCTAAGCATGACTGTGGAAGAGACTAGGCTAGACCAGGCTAGAACTAAAGAGGTGGCTAAGGTCTCCTTGTCTGTCATGGGAACTAAAACCAGCATTTTGCCTGCCTTGCAGGAACTGAGATAATAGATAAAGGAAACCCTCTGAGGACAACAACCATTTGGAGTAGAGAATTTATTTTTTTTTATTTATTTTTTTTCTCAACCAAGAAGTTGAACTCTCACATAGGGTCACACACCATGGATTTCTCCTCAGGCTCTCAGAATAGCCCCTGCATTTTCAGCAGTTCTCCTTGCTCTGATTTGAAGTGAAGAAAGGAGAAATTCCAGGCCAGTCTTGACTCAGGAATCTTGGCATAAGGAAATGAACCAAACCATTTGAACTGTGGTCCGCTTACCTCTCTGCAAGCTCAGCATCACAACTGGCTCTTATTCCACTCATGTACACCAACCCACCTGGAGTGACATGGTGAAAAACATTTGAGCAGAACTGTGCAACCTACAGGGAACCAGTTGTCCTTCCTGCAACTATCTCGCTTCAAGCCAGTAAGACCATAACTTGGCTCTCAATAGTCCTGTCATACCAGGCTGCCTCTTCTACAGAGAGGCCTCTGCAGTAACTTTTCATTTTGCAACATTGGGTGGACATGAAGGTTCTAACCCTGTGACACTTGTTTAAGATGTCCCCGGAGGTCAAAATACCCAGGCTGCGAACCCAAGACCTAAATCAAAGTGACCTAATCTTCAAAAGCACTGAACTCTGAATAACTTTAAGAAAAGGTCAACTTCTCTGAAAACTGGTTTCCTTTGATTCAAGAGCCTAATTATGGATCTAGCAGCCCAAAAGTAAGTATCTATGTGAAAATGTTAAAAACTAGCTAGGGGATTTAGCTACCGAGACCACATTAATTTCAGCACCTTTGAAAATATCTGCCCTAGGTTTGAAATAGTAGATTTATAATTTGATTTTTTCTTTTCCCCTTTTACTGCTAATTATTCTTATCTCAACCCCTTTTGAAAACCCATACACCCTTTTTGGAAGCCTGCATTAATTCATACAGTACCTCTACACATGGCTCTTTGCTGTTTCTTTCTTGTAGTTTTCACTGTGACATAAGATTATCATTGTTATTGCTTTAGTCTCCACTTTTTCTACCTGTCATCCTTATCCACATAATAAATTCTGTTGCACTCCATCCCAACTGCTTTGCTATTTGTTTTGATAAAGGCAACAATTTTTTATCCTATGCAAACAAGAATCGTGGCTTGTTACTTTGGCAGAGAAACACTTCTATTGTTCCCACCACCTATGCTTTCTTCTTGTGTCAAAAGTCATGCTCCCCTTTGGTATAAAGATGCTCAGACTAAGTTTTTTTACTCCAATTATCATTATTTGCAACAGTTTGATTTTTTGGCCTCACTAGGCACTCATGTTTTCATACGTGTCTCAACCTATACGTGTGGAAGAACAGGAGAATGGAGCAGAGACACGAACTGCAAGAAATGCACCACAGGTTAGCAAATAATTGACTTACCCATGGATCGTTGCTTATGGTGGCCCTGCTGTTGGTTTCTTCATTATCTTGTAGTTTTTACTTAGACGTGCACAGCAATCAATAGTCACATATGAGATGACATGTTGAAGCTGGATTATTTCCCTGTCGTGGCGTTTAATAAACATGATTATAACCAGCCTATGCTGCAACTTCTGTAGCATAAGCTGCTGATAGTCAGAAACAATTTATCAGAGAAGTATGACAGGTAGAAGAAACCAGAACAATAAAAATTCTCTCTTCTCAAAAGCTGTGTGGTATTTCATTTATTTTGTACCATCCAAGACTGAAATTTCTACAGGCTCCTGAAATCTTCTGTGCCCAGAGGGATCCTTGTTCTGTTACATTAGGACAGGACTCTGCCCATGGATAAGAAACACAATGTAGGGACTCAGAGTGACCCAGGAACAACTCTATAGTTTCTAAACAAGAGGCTATTATTCCTTCCAAACAAGCTGACTAGCAAAATGATTGACTTAACCCCTGTGACAAAATTTAATATTTTATATTGCAAACAAAGTTGCTGCCAGTAGTAAAAAACCCACAGAACTAAATGGAAAAAAAAAAAAAAAAAAAAAGCAGCATATTTTTTAGAGGTTTTCAAAGATCATACACTTCTCTGGAATCTGAACAATCATTGGGGTTTATTCTTCCAGTTTTTCCTGATTTTCTACTCTTGTTGCTAAATAGTTTAATTTTTTTTTTAAATCCTTTTTTTTTTTTTTCTCCTGCTCAAGTTTAGAAAATGTACAGTGAATTAGCCCAAATAAATGGCAATCGCTTAAGGGACTTGGCTCCAAAGTCCTCATTATCTTCAGAAATACATCACAGTGGCAGTGGAAACCTATCTAATTTCATATCAATTTGCTTCCAGCCATGATTTTCTGATATACACCCCAGTGATCAAACAAGGGACTAACAAAATTAATTTATGAGCTTTTACAACCACAGATACAATTTAAGAGGAGTAATTCTCCAGTAGAGTATTCTTCTTTGGTCTTACCATTAAGACAGCTTTTCCCAGTTTTTGCTCTGATCTCAAGCACTTGAATTCTGTCAGTTTTGGTAATTTGAACACCATCAGATCCTGGATGCAGACACTGAAACTTTAATGAGTTATCAGTATAATGCCTAAGACATTTTTAGCCAGGTAAACTAGAACAATGCTACTCAATATTTAAGCACAGTTTCTGAATCAACACAGGTCAGGGGCCATTCCCAACAGGTATTTTGAGATTTGCTAGTCTTTTAAAGACTAAAAGCATTTAATAGTAAGGACATATCCAGTCATTTGGCCTATGGGCCAGAAAACTGTAACTGGCGGCTGAGTTTACCAATACACATGCAGTTGTGTTGCCTCTTGAATTCCTATGTGAATTCCCTTATTTCTTTATATTATTCTGGTGTCCTAGGCAGCAGGGCATCTCTCTCACAATGCCTCACTGAATGCTTCACTGGCATAGGAAAGCTGTAAAACAATGCAGTTTTCTGTTGAAAGGATATCAGTACCAGTCAGTGCAATTTCCAGTATACTTTGGTAAAATTATTTGAGTACTTCTGCATCAGGACATCACCTTTTACCTATTCCAATCATAATCTGAGTCCCTTGCATACTTTATAGAAGTGATGACTTGTTTGCTCAGTCAAACTCCACAGAGTAGAGCTGACGATCTCTCAATCTGAGTTGCTGGAACTGAAGCCAAACTTGGGTTTGCAGTACAAAATTTAACAATATAAAAAACCTAAGGTCTGTAAAAAGAGATGACTGTGTAACAGAAACATGCATGCATATATACATACATTTGTTTTTGCAAACAAAAGTACATTTGTTTCTCTTTCAACCTTTTCAAAGCCCTCAGTTCTCATCTCTAGCTCTGAAGTAACTAAACTATAAATGGAGCTGTGAAAACTCAATAAACTGGGAGAAGTGCCTGAATTTTGCTTGTCTACTGTAAGAGGTTTCAAGAAATATATAGATACTCCATAAAAGCACAGTGAAATTGTGTTGACGACAGTGTCAAAATATGTACATACAGGGAGGGATAGCTTGATACAAATTTGGACTTAAAATGGTTTATTTTCCTGAGGTTGGAATCTGCCAGAACGTTCACTTATCTGTCGTGTATCTGTGATGTTGAATACATTCTACAAGAGCAAGAAAGCAATTCAGCAAAGATTGAAAGAGAAACTAAAGTAAGTGTCATCTAGGAATGGCTTCCTAGCCATGGGTCATGGGAGAACTTATCAATATAATACAAGAAAACACCAGAAACATCAGCAGTTTTTAATGTGAGAGAAAAGGAGCTTTACATAAATGCAAGGCATGGAATTCTTGGAGAAAGAAGAAAAAAAAAAAGGTGTGTACAAACAACCCAGCGGGATACAAAAGTTATATCTGTAATGAGGTTGCAGAGTTATCTAATAAATTCACAGCTCCATGGGATCCTAGACTAATGCAGGTTGGAAGGGGCCTCAGGAACTCTCCAGCCAGACCTCCTGCTCAAAGCAGAGACAGCTGTAGCTCAGGGCTTGGTCAGAGAGGTTGTTCAAAACCTCTGAGGAGGGAGACTGCACAACAACATTCAGCAACCACTTCCATTGAGCAACCACTTTCCTCACAGTGGAGGCTTCTCCTTACATCTTGTCTGAAAGTCTCTGTTTCCACTTATATCCTTTGCCTCTCATCCTCCTGTCACACACCGCTATGAAGAGCCTGGCTCTGTCTCCTTGATATGCTCCCCATACTTACTGAAGGTCTCCCAGCTACCTGAAGCCATCTCTTCTCCCAGCTAAACAAGCCCATTCCCCCAGCCTGTCCTAATGGGGTGAGTGCTCCAGTGATGATTGTCTTTGGTGGCCCTCCACCAAAGTCAGGGCACTTTATCCATGTCTTTCCTACAATGCAGGGCCCAGTACTGGACAGAGTATACTAGATGTGATTCAATAATAATTGATTATTTGAGCAAGAACATTGCTGTCAGCAAAGAAAACAATCTCAAACCATGGTCAATATACCTTTGAGAAAAAAAGACTCTTCTAAACTTACTGTAATTACTATTGGGAAACATAAGGAGTGAAAATTTCAAGTGAGAGCTGGAAATGGCAATGCTCATTCTATTCCTGGCTCATTCCATGTCCAAGTATGGAAATGTAAGCCAGTTGCTACCCATCTGTGCCACCAAGTAAAATGGGTTTGAACGGTAAAGTTTCCAAGAAGGAAACATAGAGTAACATATGTTTATCCAGAGCATGTTACACCATGTGAGTGAATGGATTCTGCTTTTTACTACAGCTTCCATAAAGCCACATCAGTTTTAACTTGTTGTCTGCATATGTAGTGACCAGAAATCTCTGGAAAATTCTGATCTGTTCTCAAAGCCAGGCTGCGACCTCCTCGGAGCACTGACTCTCTCCACTATGTCTTTATGCAGATATACTGCTGCAGTAGGGACCTTCATCTCTTTGATAGTCTCCTTTATTAAGCATTTTTAGGTTAGTAATACAGTCATTTCAGACACAGGGAACTCAGTGCAAAGACTGTAAGAGGATGGTGTAACAGATGTTACTTGAAAGTACAACTTCAGCTGTAACATTAGTATTGAACTAAACTTCTTGAAAATCCATTCAATCAGCCAAGACAAGTTTCTTTAAATCACACACCTCTTCTGACACAAAAGGAACCAGCTGTACATATAAAGCTAATTCAATTAATTACTACCATAGTTGCCAAGTTGTTTCATTAATTAAAACTGAGAAAATGAATTAGCTTTTTTTAGAATTAAAGCTTTCTTCAGAAGGCTCATATGCAGTTAGTAGTTAAGTTCTGAAATTAGATAGGGGATTGCCTATTGCATCAGAAGCATGTCATATGGCAACAAACTACTCAAATTTGGTTATTATAAGACCTTTAAAAATGCACATTAGCCCACACTGTTGCAACATTTTAGCATTTAGGCAGGTAAGTACTCATGGCCAGGGGGACCAGAGATAGTACCCTGAGAACAGGACTCTGAAATAGGTATCTACTTAGAAGAATAGGTACCTACACAGAAGACTCTTTAAAAGTATTGGTGAATACCAGCCTTTAATACTTTTTGGAAAGAAATGAGCACTCCAAGGTGATTTGATTTTTTTTTCTGTGTACAACGGGATGAAGAAACAGTGCAGGTGAAATCTCTCTGTGCACAGACTTCGAGTTACCTCTACGTGGCTGTCTAAACGTGTGTTCTCAGTATATGACAATAATCTCATTCCACAGGACTGTAATTTTAAATAGTTCAATTTTTCAATAAATAAAAGAAAAATAGTTTAGATATTCATTGTTCTTTTTCACGCCATTTTGAAGTTTCCCAAAAAGCTGAGTGAGTCTTGTTCTTTTATGTTAAGATCCCACATGAACATGATCATCCAAATTATTCTCCTAAAAACATGAATTCTCTCACAGGTTAAGATGTATCCTCATTAGCTCTGCTGTAAGTCTGTAATAACTCCATTAAAGCTACACAGCTCACCAAGAATATGAAATTAATGCAATGTTCCCCCAGCAAAGGTGAGCTGGTTTTTTCCCTTTGTATACAACTGCCCTCATTCTCAGAGCATTTAATCCTTTTCACTTTCTAAATCGAAATGCTAAATTTTCCACAGAGGAGATGCCCTGGGGGGGAGATTTGCTCACACCCAAGAACGGATGTCATTTAATATTTGGACATGATTAATTAACAGTAAACCCTAAGGCAAACTTTGCTATTATGAAAATAAGACAATATTCCAGGTTACATGAGTGGCTGCTTGTATGACAAAGTTACCAAGATGCTCTAAAATCAACAAAGAGTTGTCACAGACATAAAGACAGTTATTATTTTATCAATTTCATGTTCAGATGAATTACTTTTGTCCCTTTTAGACATTTTAGGAATTACCTAGGGATAAATTAATATTTGAATTACCTTTAGACATTTTCAAATATTAGTATAAAGTTTTCTGATTCTGCAGAAATTCATTTGGAGCTCATATTCTTTTCTTAGTGGCTAATTGGTACTTTCCATAAAAGTGGAGGGCCAACCTTACTGTGCAGTATATGGAAATCTTGGATTACATTTGCAGTTCCCTCTTGATGAAAACAACCTCTGTTTGACAAATAGAGCTGAAACGCATTAGGGCTCAGCTTGAGAAACAAAAACTAGTTTTTCCAGAAGAAACTGAAGTAGGTCATTGTGTGACAAATTAGAGTCACACATATTCCAACAGAGTGCAGATGCTGGGATAGCTAAATGAACCCCAGCACCGAAGGGCTGAAAACTACACCAGTAAGAAAGCAGGTAGAGAGATGCACAGCTAGATAAAAAATGCTATTGAATGTGTAATGGTAGATATGGTCAGAAACTTAATTTTATGTCTTTACCAAAAAAGATACAGGAAAAGGCTTAACAGCTATCCATTATCACAGAAGATTTTATACTTGTTTTGCTTCATAAAATAAGGCTGTCAATTTTTACCTGCAATGGAACATTACAGACTCTCTCCCAAGGCAGTAAATCAGTATCTGAAAATATACACTATTATTCAGGTATTTTTTTTCTACCTCAGGCCTGCGTCTAGATGTATTTGGAGACATTGTGAAATTGCATCTTCTGATTATGAGAAAAAAAACTTTCTTACGAGATCAACTAAAACTTCTGTTTGATTTGTGTTACATTTTCAGCAGAACAATTGGAGAAAATAAAGAAGTAACTCTTTGTAGAACACAGAAACTAGAAGCTTAGGAAAGTCTGAAGCCAGAACAATGCAGTCAAATAGCACAGATTCTGCAAATACATTTTTGTTCTCTTATTTAAAAAACAAACAAAACAAACTGTTTTTTCAAGGCTTTGCAAATGCACTCTGAACAAAGAGCTATCCATTCCACACCCATAACCCTAAACCTCTAGATCCAACAAAGGCAAAGAATGATTTAAAACTCTCAACCATGCTAAAATTTCAATCCCAATCCCTATCAATCTGCTGAATTATCTCTGATTTGTAACAGCCTTTCAATTCAGACATGAACGTTTGTCCCTTATTTATTGTAGCACAGTTCTATCTCTAATGATAAATTCATTCAGTATTGGCCCATGAGCTGTTTTGTTGGGGTTTTTTACGTTCCGGATTTTTATAATAATTGAGCAGAAGAAAATTCACCCAAAGTGAATTTTCCTCTGGGAAATACTCCGTAAAGATAATTTCTCTCCAGTTTCGTAATCCACTTCTGCAAATAAACACCTCTGTACTACAGGAACAGTAACTCTTCTCTGTTGTTCTGTTTCAAAGAGTTAGCTGTCAGGCTGGGAGATATAAAAAAGGTTTCTAAAACAAGTCAGATAATTTCACTGTACTCTGAGGCTTCAGCTGGACAATGTGTGTCAATAATGATAGCAAGTGGGTCTAGAGGGAAGCAAAGGACATCCTGAGAGATACAGAAAATGTAAGAATGGGGAAAGACTGAAAAGATGAGAAAGATTCTATGAAATTGGAGGCAAGAGATGCAACTGTTCCTGAAAGACTCCTGAACCTGGTCCAAGGAGCATATAGGTTAACAAAACTCTTACAAGATTAAAATACCATAACAGAGAAAACATTTGCAGAGACTTCTGCACTTCCACAACGGGCAAAAGAAAACTGATACCCTGTCTCCTGGAAACTGAAAACCTTGAATTCTCCAGCTATCTGGACTAGTGGTGCTGAGAAACTCTCCTTTCCACAGGAGGGATCAATACCTTGTAAGACACTTCACTTCATGTTAGGCTTTTTGTTCTCTAACGAAAAGCGCAAGGATTTGTGCAAATTAGTTTTTACGCAGTATTTTAGACATATAGATGCAAACTATTCTTAAAAATGAACATGTGGATAAGACCTGAAAATAAAAGAAACAATCACACTTTTAATAAGTAAAACATCTGTATTTTTTAATTGTGTTCAGAATGTTAGTTGCAAAGAAACAAGCAGAAGAAGAAAATGAGACTTTTTAGGAAGCCAATTAGAGAATGTAAAACTTACATCTTGAATTTCATGGATGCAAATAAACACAAAAAGGCTTTAAAGGCCACTAAACAATCTTCACCATTGAAATGTCTATGATTTTCATCTATTTCATAACATTGCCTCCTCACTGAATCAAATCAACTTAAAAGTTTGTGCTACAGATCCACATCACTTCAGAGAGAGACTAAGGAGAAAGACTGCAGAAGAGAAAGAGAAACAGAAAGTGCACTCTAGATAGAGTATATAGCAAATTATTTAAAATTATGTTCAAAAGTCATCAAAATATCAGTTACATTCAGTTATGTCAGTCATGAATATTGGAAGAACAAGATATGAGAGATCTGAAGTTTTTTGGAGAAAAAAATTGAGCAGGCAACTAACAGTTACACTGAGAATGGCTGCAGAAATACAGATTAACTCAGTCACAACACCTGGTAAATAAAAAACCCTGGCTTTTTTAGAGATGGGAGGATGTTTAAGAGCCTAGCATGGTCCATTGTAGAGGCAAAATACAGGGAAAAGATACTTAGTAAGGGTGAAATTGGACAGATTTTAGGGCAAGTATTTTTTGCTTTATTCCATTCGTGGTTTATGGAAACAAACCTGTATAATTGGTGTCACATTACTTCATATAAGTTAAAGATATAACTAGGCTACATACAGATAATGGAAAAACAACCTTAATTGCATTACCAGCTATTTCCACACCAAAGCCTAGAAACACAACCGGCCTCTGAAGGAGGGACAGGACAACCCTCTCAGCAGCTTGTCAATTCTCTCTTCCTCCTCCATCTCTCCAGTAAGATGTTGAACAAGCCTGACTCCTCTCAGCTCCCTTCCTTATTTATCTTTTCTGCTCTTTTTTCTCTCTGATTTCTTGTAGCAGCAATGCTACTGCCTCACTTGGGTAACCTGTAAGAAGCAAAATTCAACTTTCTTCCCACTTTTGAGAAGGCCATTGCAATGTATATGGTTCAGATTCTCAAAATAGCCAAACAGAAAAGCATTGGTTTTCCTTGCTTTGGAGTCTCTGCTGATCTCAGTTTCTTGCCTGCTCCAATGCTTTGTTTATCCAGTCCTGTTGGTGTTCCCTGTCTCCCCTACAAATGTTGTTTTGACATCATGGTCACCAGGTGCCCCGCGACCCCCTCCATCAACAGACACTTGCGCAGCAGATGGTACAAATGGGTTGGCAATAATTTAGTGCCTTGGAGTTGGATTGCCTTGTCTGGTGACTAGACGGGGTTAATGACAGTAGCAGGGAAAGAAATTTAAAAAAACCTGTAAGGATATGCTTTCAGAGAAGCAAGTAGCTCCTCCATGAGCCAGACACCCCACTGAAAATCTCCGTTCCTAAGAACCATGAGCTATATTCTGTAGCAACAGAGGTTTATTTTAGAAAGGTACCTTCAATTTAATCACATTTAAATGTCAAGATTTCTCTTCCATCCTTTGATCATCATAACTCAAATGACTCAGATTATATTTTTTGCTTTACATTACAAGATTATGGTTACCTTGGCTATGAGGCTTTAAGGATAGAAATTAAATAAGGCTAGCAAGGGGTGGCAATATCTTTCATTAGACCAACAAATAATTACCTATGTTCTACATGCCTACTGGGATACTGAAATGTATAGTTATAAATATAACCCAATGGTAAATGCTGACGTTTTTTCTTCTCTTCTTGAGTTGGTGCTACAAAACACGATGGCACAGTCAGGATTTTTGATATAAGCCCTTAAAGCATTAGAAGTCAGTTCACTGTGAATTATCACAAAATTTTGGGAGTGTTTGTGAGCACTGTTCCAATATTGTGTGCAATAACCTACAGTAATATGTCAATCATACAAGGAGCTAGAAATTAGTTATAATTAGTTCCTTTACTCTGCTGTCTTCTTACTCTTTGAATAAATCACTGGAACTCTATTCAACCATTTCGCTGCTTCTAAATTGGAGATAATGCTCCTGTCCCAAGGGTACTGTAATGATTAATTAATCACTTCAAGTCACTTGGGATTTGAAAAGGTGTGTGTGTGCGCATATGTAACTTCACATATGCCGAATATATATAAATATTTCCTTTACTTTGTATGTTAGCTATAAAGGGTGTCATTCTAGAATCAGGACTGAAATTTTTGAACAAGAATAATCAAAACCCCTGTCTTGGGAATTCAGTCTGTCAAATTCAAATGACAGTCATACTTCCCAGCTCCAAATTATCTCCAGATGTAAAGTTCTCTCTCTTTTCTTGAAATCTTTTCCCTCAGAAGGCTCAAGAAGCTGAGGTTATTGATACTGAAGAAATTCCACACTGCTTTCCTTTTCCAATATGACATGGAGTTATTTGAACTCCACTTTGTGGGGCTTTGTCAGACACTGTACATTTTACTGCAGTCTGGACCACTGAGAGGTATAACATAGCCCCTGCCATTGCTGCTGTGAGGGCAACAAAAAGGGAGAAATCAAGAAAAAAAAGCCAGGTTGCTCAAAGCTCCATCCAATCTGGCCTTGAACACTTCCCTGGGAACTTCCACTTATCTGGGCAACCTGTGCCAGTGTCTCACCACCATCACAGGAAAAATGTCTTCTTAATATATCATCTAAATCAACCGTGTTCCAGTTTGAAATCCTCCCCCTTCATTGTATAACTCCATGCCCTTGTAAAAAATCACTCCCTGGTTTTCTTATAGCCCATTCAGGTACTGGAAGGTGCTCTAAGGTCTCCCCAGAGCCTTCTCTTCTCCAGGCTCAACAACCCCAACTCTCTCAGCCGGCCTTTGTAGGAAAGGTGCTCCAGCTCTCTGATAATCTTCACGGCCCTCCTCCGGACTCACTCCAACAGCTCCATGTGCTTACTGTGTTGGGGGATCCAGAACTGGACACAGCACTGCAGGTGAAGTCTCATGAGAGTGGAGTGGAAGCACCACCTCCCTTGACCTGCTGGCCACACTGCTTTGGATGCAGCCCAGGATACAGTTGGCCTTCTGGGCTGCAAGTGCACATGCAGTCAGTTAAGAATTTCCAAATAAAATAGTTTGCTACCAGATTCACCATATCTAAAATTTTTGAAGATGTGTGTCCGTTCCACTGAAGTTTTTCACACAGAAATCAGAAGGGCAGGATATGCACCCTGATGTCCAGCGGTGCTCCTTTGGCAAAGTAAGTGTGCTTGGCTGTATATGCTCCAAAACTCTGGGATAAGCCACTTTTTACAGAGTCGCCACTTTTTACAGTCACCAATTTTTATAGTCACCACTTTTACAGCTCACCACATACACACAAATTCAGAGCAATAAACCCTCAGGTCCCTCCAGGGCTCTTGGTTCAGCTTTCCTTACATGGCATGGGCAGATCTCCAGTCTCTGCAGGGATATTTATTGTGTGGACAAGGATATGTTGCTTACCCTCAGAAGCTCTTTGGCTTCCAGCTACTTTTGTGGTTCCTCTCACTGGCTACCTATTGCACAGAAATGTCAGCTGGTCATCTCCTATTTTTCCCTGGAGATCACTTCCTACAGTGACCTGGAAATCCTGGAATCATGTTCGCTTGAGAACCATTCAAGTCTAGTCAGCCTTGTAAGCACAGGAGCATCCTTCCTCTTCAAAAATTTATACTATGTTCATTATTTCTGTTTTTACATTCTGCCATGATCCAAATAATGCTAAAAATGGTAATTTATAGATATATTTCCCGTGTTAAAGCAGAGCAAGAAATCAGAATCTGGCAAAAGTTCGGGAACTGGAACTTTGACTTACAAAATAGGTGTAACCAAGAAAATCCTAATAACCGGAATGATTTGACAGCCTCTCCAGTTACAAATACTTCTATTTTCTGTGGAGTATTTTTGCCCCCCCAAAAAAAGGATTGTGTCAATAAAAGGAATCTCCCTCTTAACTAGACATTTTTATTCAGTTCTCATGGTGGTTTTGATAAATTAGATACATTTATTTTGAGGTAAAGATGATGTTAGGAGGCAGGAAAATAGCTGTTCTGCAAAGATTAGTGAAAACAGGTGCAAACTCTACTCTCTGGCTGCTCTTCTGCTACAAGTGTATAATTACAGAAGATGTGAATAAATTTTCCAATGGAAGAGACTAAGAAGTCCTTCACTTTCCTTCTCATGTTTTTTTTGTTTGGATTCCCTGGATCCCACTGTTTTAAAGGTGGCCCCAAGTTTGTGTATGTGTGTGTGTCTGTATATAATGACATATTAATAACATCTCAATTAGATATGTATTGTAACAGGCTCATTACTATAAATGTATGTGATTGGCCTCTGTTGTGCTACAGAACTGATGTTAATCAGATAAACTTCAAAGGGCAAACTGAAGGATTATGCCTTACCTCATGGGGAAAAAATCCTTCCTTTGAAATACCTGTTGGCATCCAGAAAGTTCAGTCAAGTCATCAATACATTTTAACTACCTTGGGGTAGTTTCCTACCTTTTTCCTCTGATGTAAAAAGCTTTCCTTTTTCTCTCACATAAATATTCTATTTTGCCGAATGAGATCTGGAACCCCAGTTGATGCCCCAGGTACCACCACCACAGCCAGAATCAACCAGTCATCAAATATTTTCTTTTTAATACCCAAAAGATGTAATTTGATTCTTTGTAAATTATACAAATATAGACAGAAAAGAGCGATGATATTAGGAAGGCAACTTCCAGCTTACAAGGTGCCCATACAAGTGATAACCTGGGTTATCCTTGCTAATTCAGATTCAATGCTCCTGCATATATAAATGTTCACTCAGTTTGATGATCAAATAAAATCTTAGAGCTGAATAATACACCTGCATTGTACTACTACCAGTAGAGAAGTCAGGCATTCTCTCCTCTGTTTATTCAACAGCAAACTACTGTTATTTGCAAAACAAAAAAGAAACACAGTGAGAACACTGAAATCCTTTATTTTATATTTTTTTTTCTTAAACTGCTTATACTAAACTACACAAAACCAGCCAGTCATTTCTTCCCTGCCAACTGATTATGCAGCCATGTTGTTTGAAAGCTTGCATAATTTACATTAGCATGCCTAAGATCTCAGGTGACTATGCCTTTGAGGCCAGCATGATAGCCCCAGTGGACCAAGATTTGATATTCTTCCCAATCTATGACCCTTTTTTCCTTGTTAATTATAGGCAGACTTCCCTGGCCTGGGCCCGGATCTGCACCTGTTTCCCATCTCTGAGCAGCTGCTAATTAGGTTGCAAATGGTGGGGCTGGGCAGAGCTGGCCACACATGCTTCAGTAGTCTATTGATCAGACTGGCATGCCATGCATACAACAATTATTACCTTCTGAACCCAGTTCCCACAATAAAAGCTGCTCACAGACACCACATTGTGTTGAAATAAAAATTGTATCACTTCTTATACTGGTGATACGTAAGAATGCTGCTCCAATAGAATAAGGGACAGCAGAGGTTGGATTTTGGATTCAAAACTCCCTGGTGCAGGTAGAATAAATTAGTATCTTGAGTTATGTATATTTAACATGGAGGCATGACTCCAACAGAGCATCTAAAAATATGGTAATATTACAGGGACATTTGTAAGTGTTTTATTCAAAGTCAGATATTTGTTTTTTGGTTCTAGGACATGTGGCTTTTGAATCTTATCTTGGAAATGAAGCTGTGAATTATCTTAAATATCTTATGCTGAAATAATCCTATTTTTTTAAATTAGTGGTACTTTTTGTACTGAAACTCAGAATAAATTCACATATGTAAGAATATTATATTCAGTTCCGCATTATAGGAGTAACTGGTGAAAAAACAGTATGTATCAGCTGAAGAAACAGCTTCTCTTTGTCATTTATAATTAGAAAATAATGGTGAAAAAAGTTTAATCTAAAGTTAGAAGTTAAAATGCAAGTTAAGTGTATGCTTCTCCCTCTTGATTATAAATGGCACCCAGACCCCCATCTCAGTTGTAACTGTTGTGCTGTACACACCTCGGCTTGGATAAGATTAATCCTGCACAAAAAATGGCATGCAAATAAATGTCTCAAACTACCTCAATCTTGTCCAAAGACAGTAGATTGATGGTATCAGCATGCTAATCCTTTCTTCTAGGATAAAGCACATGGTATTGGTGCCCATCCTGAGCCTTTCAAATTGACCTCTCACTATATATTTCTCCGTAGAACAGAAATCAGTTTGATATTAAGGTAAGTGAATTTAGCTGTCTACATAAGCATATTTATAGGTATGATAGCCATCTAAACTTCTGTTCTCATTAATGGACACCTAGACAATACACTAAAGGGAAGACAGTTTGTCAGTTTGCTAAAATATAAGATTTTGTCATAATCTGAAATACATTAGAGTATCAGAGACATTTACACCTATTTGGTAAATGTGTTGTCAACACCATGTGATTCTTGTGTTATTCTGGGGCACGAGCTGGAAAACTAGTGGGTATTTCAAATAACACTAGATGTGGCTATGTACAGACCCCTATTCACCATTTATTTTCTGACTATAACAGCAGCTTAGGTGCCTAGGCCACAGCTGAAAGAACATGCCTAAACTTTGTTGTCTTAATCTGGAACTGAATATTGGTGCATAAAAAGGGACATTGTTTAAATGTTGACATTTAATTCTGAATAAGATACTCTACAGTATCCAAGAAGTCTGCATGAAGCTGGAGGGTACGTAAGAGATTAACAGCTTTCTAAAACAGCAGCTGGAGGTTGAGTAAAATGCTTCACAGAAAGAATATAAAGTGCCATTAGACATTAAGAGAACTGAGTGCTGCTCCACAGCAGCTTGATTTATTTGCCTACCGTCAGGTTTCTGCTTAGGTTTAAGGCACCCTAAGATCGTGTGCCTGACCTTCAGCTTCAGTTCAGAGTCTTCTGTGGATTCTGTGTAATATCTACCAGCCCTGTGGGCCTATCTATGACCTAGGGCACTTAAAATGGCACATCTCATTTTAGGAAACTGAATTCAATTCCATGTCCAGTGTTGTTTTGTGGAAAAGATCTTGAGAATACTGTTCACTGTCAAGTTGCTTCAACCCAGTTAAACTGGGATGGATTGTCACTGGGACAGAAGAGGCAATATCTGGGGCAAAAAGGCTAATTCTATAGTAAGATTCAGTAATTTAAGCCAAAATTGAAAGTGGCAGTGTCTTTGGTCCTCAATGAAAAAGGGAAGTACATTAAAACCTGAAAAACGTTAATTTATTTGCGCCCGTGATAATGAACAATGTTGTTGTTTTTTTTTTATTTTCAGCAAAAATAAGGATGTATTGCCAGCCCAAACAGTGTAAGAGCAGCTGAATGAGGATATCATTATGGAAAGAGGTAGACATCTCCATCCCTTTCCAAGACATGTTTAAAGTGGGTGGGATAAATTATCCATGAGGTATTTAGAAATCCTCTTGGCTTTCTCACGTGAAATGCCTAGCTTTTGGGAACCTAAAAATATGTGAATTAATCCAAAATTTTTCAGATAGATGGGGAAATGTGATACAGAGAAGTGAAACTGACTTGCTTGAGCAGGTCTGGGGAGTCTCTGCAAGTCTGGGGGGAATTTCAACTCTATCTTAGTCTCGTAGATCCTGTATCCCATCCACTGCACCATTCTTCCACCTAGTTAGGGACATATATCATTCCATGTGGTCACAATTTTAGTGGATCGTTCACTGTGGTCAAGGAATCATCTTTACCAAAGGATTATATGACAGAAGCTCCTTCATGGTTCTAGGTCTTAAATTCAAGAAAGCAAACCAAAATGCTAAGGCATTGGAATAGGTAGCCCAGGGAGGTTGTGGATGCCCCCTCCCTGGCCATGTTCAAGGCCAGGCTGGATGACATCTTATGCAGCCTGGTGTAGTGTGAGGTGTCCCCACTCATAGCAGGGAGGTTGCATCCTAATGATCTTTAAGGTCATTTCCAACCTCAACCATTCTATGATTCTATAATATTAAAATAATTTTAATGGTTCTATCAGCAAGAGCAAGAAGTGGACTGCGATAGTCTGAGAAACTCATGTGTCTGCCCAGTCTTACATCAACTTTACTGTACCCATCACCTGCAAACTGAGATATTTACAGTCCAAAAGATTCTTTGCCAAAAGAAATATTGTGAAGCAATTTTGCATAGAATGCAGAATATTCAGAGATTTTTTCATAAGCAGAAAACCACATGAAACTCACTCTATAAATAATGCACTGTGAATTATTTGCTTGTCTTAGGATCTGCAGGTCAGATTCCTAGTTGGAGTAAATCCACATCACTCTTGACTTCAGGGAAGCTATGATTTACACCAGCTGAGTAACTGACCCAATGTGTGGATGAAGAAAACTTCATCAGCATAATAGGACAGGATATGCTATGGGAAAAAAAGAGAGTGACATGCATTGAAAACAGTAACAAAACAGTTCACCAGCTGTTCGCAATCTTAACATGTCTGCCGATGGTGCAAACTAGATAGAAACCCCTTTGTGCAAGCTAATAGTGTGCTAGGAAGCTACAGCAGGTGAAAACACAATAACCATCTTCCCGTTTCTCAGGAAATAATGATCTGAAACAATAGTTGGCAGCTTAACTCTTGTCAGACGGTTGTTTTACAAAATCCAGCATTTCCTCTGCTTTGAATTTGTATTAGCAGAGGATGAATCATTGATGCTGCCGGATCTCCTCGTTTTTCATATACAGAAGAATGAATTATTTTCATATATCGTGTCATGAGCTTTCTCTATTTTTACACTTTCCCACTGCAGTTGAATCAAAGTGAATATTTCATAGGGATTCCTTTTCTGTAGGGTTTGGCCATAAATCAGATTTGCTGCAATCTATCTGCAGAGGTGACCTGTTTTCTCAAAGCTAACATGGCAAAAAACCCCAAACAAAACAACAAAAAACCACAACAACAATCAAACCTCAACCACTAAATAAATTCAAATAAATCCTAACCAAAATATTCTTTCAATTACAGATGTACACACTATTAACTACAGATATACACTACTGACAGGCAGATATACTATACACTATATTTTTTGTAATTGGCATAACTTAACTTTTATTAAATTTTTAAATACATAGAGATGTTGCATAGAGTAAACTTTAATATTTTGGACAGGCTTGGGATATAATCTGTCTCAAGCGAAGAAAAAAAAAGAAAGCAGCAAAGGTGGTGGATAAATTTGCATCAACACATGACTGGATATGAGTGATTATGTTATAGTTAAGTGCATTATGAAAGATTTAGAAAATTCTGGTCTATGGCTTTAGGCTTAAAGTAATTAGCAATTTTTGCATATATGAATCAGTGGAGATTCTGAATCTAACTTTAGGGGCATTAAAGTTTTTAACACACTCTCTTAGCTTGTGTTCAGAGGCAATGTAGTAAGGAACATCAGGGGATCAGAAAGTACGTAATATTGTAAAGCAGTTCTTGTACCTTTGCACTTCAGTGAATTGATTCTTCTAGGACTGAACCAGATTTAAACCCCAAATGTGGAAGCTGACCAAGATCTGAACTTATTGGCAGATTCTAATTATTAGGCCAAGAAGATTCAGGAAAAGCATATGGAAAGAGAGGAAAAAATGAGATTAAATGAGAAATAGAATTACTGTTCCTTTTTAGGTGGAAGCTTGGGCAAATATAAATTATTTGATGGATTGATATGATAGTGAGGAGCAGGACTTGATGACTGATTATACGTTCTTGGGAGAGCAGGAAAAACATCTAAGATTTCCAGTTGGCTGAACTTTTTCTTTCTTTCTTTCTTTTAGCCCATACTGCCTCAAAGTGTGTTGTTACTTTTTACTGTTTGTCTTTTAGGAAGTCACCTATGGTTATGCATCTGTAGTTAGCCCTTCTTAGGATCACCTATGAAAACTGAATTTAGGAGTTGCTGAGGAGTTCCTGAGGAGTTTCCTTCTCGGTCTCAGAAATTTGGTCATAGTTACTCAGATCAATAAGATACTTAGAAACCTCTGCATAGGCCATCAGAAGACACAAATCCATTCTCTCAACACAGATTATCTTCTGCGCTGAGGAAATTATAAAATGTTGGGTTTGAACCTGGAGATGTTTAATCACGACACTAAAAAGCAAAATGCTTGAATTAAACATTCTACAACCATCAGTTCATCTCAGTAAATATCTCATGACTCAGCTGATCCATCGATACAGCACAAATAACAAAGCACAAACACTACCTGAAAATTTAAGTTTCTTAGTGAATAACCCATGAGCATGCACACACACACACACACATACAGACACACACAAATTAATTTGCTGAATGCACTTTTTACTCTGATTTGTTTATCCAGACCTTTTTTTCTCTGATTGTTTTATTATTCTAGCTCACTTTCACAGCAGGTAAGCACAGACAGTGACCCGGTCTGTGTATAAAGCACAGAGGCCTGTGGTGGGATATAGAGAAAATTTGTGCACCTAAATCTATCATTATGAGATCTTCTCTCTGTTTATTAAAGTTTCTCAGGTGCTTAATACTGAGGATCTGGAACTGTTCTGAAAGGCTTCAATCTCAACATACTAGATCTTCTTGGGCACCCAGCTCTTGTGCACGTTTCTCCAGGATCACAAAGTGGTTTTCATTCATTTCAATAAAGAAACATAAGTCAATGAGGAAATCCAGCATGCTTATTGGATCTTGCTTTTGGTAAAACACAGCAGCAAGTGTGCTCTCTTAAAGTACAGCAGCCTGCAGATTGTTTCTCTTTATTTCCCCTGATCCTGCTGTGCAGTGTGTAAATTTACTGTCCCCAAACCCTTGCAGGAGTTCAAACTTTTTGTGGAATCATCTCAAAACTCCCTAATGAACTTCAGGTGAAATCAGAGAGGTTAATTTAAACATTTTTTCTTCTCCCTATCCCAGCCAAGGGCCTGAACTAATATAAAGAGCTAATGTCTTTCTTAAGCCTTCTCTTTGTCTCAGTTATTTCTTAATTCTTTTGTGACAGGTAGAAGAATGGTTTGCTAGAAAAGCTGAGGAGTCATCTCCAAAAGAGGGCATTAGTTATTGCTTAGGTAGACAATCTTAGAAAAATGGGCAGAGGAGGAAACCTCTGCCTGAAGTTCTTACTTCTTGGACACAATATTTCATCTTCTAGGTAAAAAAAAAAAGCAGCAATGTAAGCTCTTTCAGCTGTGTTTTGAATACACATTGTAAAAGATCTATCTTGGATTCAATCTTCAGTAGAAAGAATGGAGAACAGTCCAGAGAAACATCTCATAGAAATAGAAGAACGTATGTGTTTGTGAGGGCTGGAATTGTAATATATCCTTCCCTTTAGACTTTCCTGTCTGCTAACCCTAGAAAACAACCCCTCCTGCATGCTGACTTCTCTAGAAAGATCCCAAACCTTGTCAGTGAGCCTCCTGAAAGACCAGAGTGACTCTGATTGAAAAATGTAGGCAGCAGCACGGGTAACAACTGAAATCCTTTCTTTGAATACCTGCCTCAGATGCACTGAACTGGTAGTGGCAGCCAGAGGGTTAGACAGTTGCATGTATTGATTTTGCTCCTTTCCTCTTCAGCAGTCCAATTGGCTGTAACTACTTGGGCACTCTCGAAAAGTAAGTGTCCCATAAGTCCTGTGTTATATCAAAAGATGCAGTCATATTAATTACTCTCCATGTGACTAAGCTCCCCTTTTAGTCAATTGCCACCTCTGTTTAATAGCAGAAAAAACTCCCAAGAAAATTTTGGAGATTGCTGCATTTGCATGATCACATCAGAGTGGCCCTAGAGGATCTGAGACCTCTGCACAGTCATAGGACCTACAGGTGCTATGATCTGTAGAAACATCTTGGGGGCTAACCTCAGTCACCTCAAATGGCACTAGAAGAGTATTTTTAAGCAACTGAACTATATTTACTAAATTCCCACTATGTATAATGGGAGCTTAGACATACAGTACCTACGCAAGCACCTACATGGCAAACACCTAAATTTAGGTGTATTAATCTTGAGCAGAACCATATCCTAGGTAATTAATACAAAGTAGACACTGGGTAGTCAGCTGGCTAAACAGGATGGTTTAGTGCTATTTGGGATACCCTAAAGTATTCCACCTGGACTCCAGCTGCAACTCTTAAGTCTCAGATGGCACTAGCAACCACAGCATGTGTGGACTATTAAACTGAGCCACTAAATTTTAGATGGCTAAAATTAAGTTAGATGAATCCTGCTTTCAGGGCCTCAGGATGCTACTTTTAAATCTTCTACACCCTATTAATCTGACACCTAAAGGCTAAGACTGGGAATAAAAATTATGCCCTTCATAGGCTTCTAAATGCAAGGGATACGTTATTACCCCTCAGTAGGAACTAAGGCCTGAGGATATTTTACATCCTGAAGTCTTACAATGGCATTCAGTGTGTGAGTTTCTGTAACCATGAAATGTTGCATACAGACCAACATGATTTATAATAACTTTAGGTCTCTGACAGGGGCACAAGCTTGGTCAATGCATTGGATGGAGAGAATGAGAGGCAGGCTGTTTATTCATAGATGGTACTACTGAAAATCATTCATCATAATTTTTGCATAGTTTTAGTCCTATACTTTCAAAAAGTAACTTATTCAAACTCTCATCATTGTCTGATGCTACTTTTTGAAGAATAATTTATTACCTGAAGATTTTCTAACATCTTTCACTACTTCAGATTTCTGCAAAACTTGCATTAAAATAGACTGGCTAAGTTGCACTTTGAGTTACTACATTTTGCTCCAAGTATCTCTGCTGTATTCCCACTTCTGGATTTTGTGATAAAATCAAGTAAGGAAAAATTTGAACATATAAACAAGGAATGAATGCACAACAGCATGATCCAGTAGATTACTGAGCAGTTCAGTATGAGAAGAACTAAAAATTCCTTCTATTTCTGCTGCTGTAGTACCAGAACAAGCATTTTAGCTATGTAAAAAGTAATAATGACAGACAAATTGATGCCTAGGAAACATTTAAAATCAAAGGCAGGCCTCTTTTCTCAACATTCTTGTTTATGTTAATACTCTGTGAATTAATATTTTGGCTGTTGCCTTTGTCTTTTCTTATTAAGTATCTTCAGCGATAGGACCTTGACAACAAAATAAGTTATCTATTCTAAAGTAAGTTTTTTTCTTAAAACCTCATTATTTATTTAAACACCTGGCTTTTTATTCCTAGAACGGAATAAGATTTCTTGGCATGACATCATGCTTTCAACAGCCATAGTGCTGCCATGTTTAAGGGAAGATCCTTAAAAGAATCTCTTGGTTAGATAATATTCTTTTATTTTCCAACTGAAAGAAAAGAGGCATAAGTTCACAGTAAGTAAGAGTCATTAGCCATAGCTCTACACATCTGGAACACGATTCAGTGTGAAATAAAAGCCACAATTCAGTTCCACTGAATTATATGTCTAGGTCAGGTATCACCACCCAAAGGTCCTTTATTCTCAAAGGAAAAAAATACGTGTTTCCAGCTGTGAATTATCTGTCAGACTGTCGTGGTTTGGGCCTAACACGACAACAAAGAACCAGCCCCATGTCCTCTCACTCAACTCCCCCCCTCACGCAGAGGCACATCTATTGTCTCTCTAATGGCTCCTCGGCTGGTTTTGGAGCTTCTCAGCTTCTTACCGGAGCCACCCATGGGGCCCTTCCCCCAGTACCAAAAAATCCTGCCAAACCAAACCAGCACACATAACCTTCGCTCCAAGAAATTAAAAATTTACCCAGCACCATGCTGAAGATAAAGAATGAAGCCTCTATGTCTTCTGATTATTATATTTACAAAAAAAAGGTGTGTCATATACAAAATCCAACTTTTCCTTTAAATCTCTAGTTCCTTGCTATAACCACAAACAATACTCTCTGCATTCCTGTCATTTATAGTGAAGGTGCAGGTCTCTGCATTTTCTTCCCAATTACTCCACCTTCTCTGTTCTTCCCTTGCTTATGTAATCCATTTATTTTCCCCTACCCTTCTGTTCAGGGATCTCGGTATTATTTTTATACAATGTATTCTTGTAATTATGACTCTGCTATAGTATCACAGCAGTGCAGGAAGCTAAAAATATATCCTCCAGGTAGTTTGGGCATTTGGAAAAAAAAGGTGTTCTGACTCAGAATACAGGCTGAAGCTGTATCTGAATCAAAACTACAAGCCTTTAAAGTAAAAATCTTATTAAGGAGTATTAAACAGTTTATTGTTAAAGAATGAAAATGCATGCATTGATTTCAGTTGCTCTACTTTCATTTGGGTGATCGTGTTATAATAAAGCATTAAGTATTTATTACATTGCACTAAAATGGTCTGCTTTACTAGAATGCAGTGTTTGAATATATACTAAAATGCAGTATTTTAATATATACTTGAATATATATTACCCTTGGCTTCACCAAGGGCAAATTGTTCCTGAAAAATTTTGTGGCCTTTTAAGATCGGGTCACAGTGTTGGTGGACAAGTGGAGAGCAACTGATACCATCTACCTGGAGTTGTGCAAAGAATTCCACACTGTCCCACACAACGTCCTGGTCTCTAAACTAGAATGATACAGATCCAATGGATGGACCACTCACTGGGTAAGGAACTGGCTGGATGGGTGCACTCAAAGAGTTGTGATCTACAGCTCAATATTCAGATGGAGATCATTGACAAGCGGTGTTCCTCAGGGGTCAGTACTGGGACCAGTGCTGTTTAACATCTTTTTCAGAGAAATGGACAGTGGCATTGAGTGCACCCTCAGGAAGTTTGCTGACAACACCAAAGTGTGTAGTGAGGTCAACACACTGGAGGGAAGGGATGCCATCCAGAGGGACCTTGACAGGCTTGGGAGGTGGGTTTGTGCAAACTGCATGAAGTTCAACAAGGCCAAGTGCAAGGTTCTGCAGCTGGGTCAGGGCAATCCCAAGCACAAACAGAGGCTGGGCAGAGAATGGCTTCAGAACAGCCCTGAGGAGAAGGACTTGGGGGTGTTGGTTGATGAGAAACTCAACATGAGCCAGCAATGTGCTACTGCAGCCCAGAAAGGCAACTGTGTCCTGGACTGCATCAAAAGAAACTTGGCAGCAGTTCAAGGGAGATGATTCTCCCCCTCTACTCTGCTCTCATGAGACCCCACCTGAAATACTGTGTCCAGCTCTGGAGCCCCCAACATATGAAGGACATTGGAGCAGGTCAAGACCAAGGCCACAAAGTTTATTACATGGATGGATCTTCTCTATGGAGACAGGCTGAGAGAGTTAGGGTTGTTGAGCCTGGAGAAGAGAAGGCTCCAGAGAGACCTTAGAGCACCTGCCAGTACCTGAAGGGGAGGTAGGAAAGCTGGAGAGAGACTTTTTACAAGGGCATGAAGTGCTAGGATGAAGAGGAATGGTTTCAAGCTGAAATAGGGGAGATCTAGATGAGATATTAGGAAGAAATTCCTTCCTGTGAGGGTGGTGAGACACTGGCACAGGTTTCCCAGAGAAGTTGTGGCTGCCCCATCCCGGGAAGTGTTCCACGCCAGGTTGGATGGGGCTTTGAGCAACCTGGCCTAGTGGGAGGTGTCCCTGCCCATGGGGCAGGGGGTTTGGAACTGTATGATCTTTAAGGTCCCTTACCATCATCCCCAAACCATCTGATGATAATTGTGGAACAGAAAATGTACTTTCAATAGTGTCACGTCCCACAAGGTGGGTACGGCACTTTCACGTCCCACAAAGTGGGCACGGCTCCCCAGAGGCGAGGGCCCAAATTAAATATAAATATATATTTTAACAACCCATTTGGCGAGATTAAGCTTAGGAATACTCTGTGTGGTACTCTAGGAGTAAGACCATTACCCAGGAGGCTTTCACAAAACACACCTTTAGTTAAGATTGAGTGAGATTATAAAGCTTGTCAAAAAAGACACCACACATACTCTCAAAAGCAATAGATTACAAATAGAAGAGCTTAGCAAAAAGGTACTTTCAAAGCAATGGGTTTCAACTTAGCAAAACTTAAGGAAATTGTCAAAACAACAGGTTACAACTAACAAAGCTTAACAAGGTTATCAAAGCAACAGGCTACAATTAGCAAAAACTTGTCAAAGCAACAGGCTATAAAAATTCAACAGAGTTAGAGACTATGTTACCCTTATGTGCCAAGATCAGGTTAGAAACAGAGAGAGAGAGAGAGAAGGAAAAAGAGGAAGGAGGGATAAAGAGGGATAGAAGAGATATCACCATCCTTGGATCCAGCCATGATTTTGGTAGGAAGTTGTGGTCCTTGGATGGTGGGCACGCACCGAGCGTCTGAAGCCTTCATCTTTTATGCTACCTGGCCCCACCTTTTCGGGGGGGGACTTGAGGTTTCTTGCGCAGACTCAGTGTGGAGTTTTAGAGTGTTCTAGAAATGAGTCGGTGGGGCGTGGGGGTCCCGGTGATCACTTGGGCCTCCTAGCTGGGTTGATCGAGCAATAACCCTTAGTTCTGCACATGCGCCCTGTTTGGTGGTCTTGCAGGGGGCTTACACAAGATGGCACTCTGCCTCCGCAGGGTACCACTTGCATGCCACTGTTCCTTATCAAATAAGGACAGTGTCCTGCTTATCGGGATGAGCACCAAAGGAGGGGCTCTTTCTGCAAGACCAGGGCCCAGTTTATAAGGGTGGTTACTAAATGAGGGTCTCTTCTTGCAAGAACAGGGTCCAGATGGTTATCAAATGAAGCCCCCACCCAAGCACAATGTCTATTTTGTCAGGGCAGCTGTTTTGAGACAATGTTCATTTAGGGACTCTACAAATAGCAAAGCAAACATTGAGCCTGCTTATCTAAATAAGGGCAGTGCATCTTTCTATTAAATATTTCTTCTCCAATTCAAAACATATTGAGACATTTCTAGGTCTTTAGTTTCCATTATGGAGAGGATCAGTTTAGATTATAGTTTTGCTTAAGATCTGTAAATCTAGATGCTATTACAACACCTCCCTGTCACAAGTAAAATCACAAGAGAACAGGAACCATCAGTATTTTCTGAACTACATGAGCCATCTGTACTGATAGCTTACACTGGGAACTCAGGTAAACCTGGGAAAACAGCAAATATATTGCAATAATCTTAATGACTTACTGCTGTATACTGAAATAAAGCCTTGAAAGCACCACTATTTGATTCTATGAAAAAAAAAATGAAATTAGTTTAAAACTTATAATGAATCTCATCAGCTTCATTGAATCCATTTGTCTGCCTGCAGTTGTGCCAGTGTGGAATGCCACACGAATTTCTGCAAACCTTAATTCTGTTTTCTGTGGGTTTCTATAATTCCCTCATCCTAGAATTCTCTCAGAAGCTTCCAAGGTGTGGCAATAACTGGTGAGTAGAACCTCCACATGCAGGCTGCTCTCTCACTGTCTCCTGAGAAAGAGACTTGTTTGAGCTGAAGAGTTTTTGTTTCATTTCCTCCAGAATTTAACTTTGGACTTTTTTTCTTCAATCCACACTGCTTTGAAAGTGATATCGTTTCATATTAACAAAATGAAAGGTCTTCTGAGGTCATTCAGCGGCATATGGGCTTCATTTTTCATGGTCAGAATTTAATGTGGCCAGAGTTGCTCTAATTACAACTGTGAAGTGCTTTTTTCCTCAGCACTTGAAATTTTATGCTTCAAGTAATGCTGTCAGGCAGGTATATGGCACAGGAAAGTCACGGCCAAGGAACTCAACATCTGTTACAACTGCCCTCTATTTTGTCCATGCCATGAAGCAAACATGCTCCTGTAGGACAACCCTGAAGGCTCCCTTCACGCCAGCAACTTCATACCATAATTTCAAGCCTGTGATACCCAGAATTGTGTAAATATTTCTGCAGTGCTTGACTGCAAATGTGGGAGGTCCAGGTTTGGCTTCAAGGGAGCAAAAACAGTTGTCAATCATCTAATACTTGATTCGTCTGTATTGTTTACTTTAACACAGCTCATAGAAACCTCTTAGTGCTGAGTACTCTGTTGTTACAAACAATAGGTTTGTCTTCAGCTAAGTAAAATATTCCTGGTTTTAGCCATGTAAAAGTCCACATCAGTCATCAATATTTCTTTTCCAGGCAATGGAGAAAGAAAGGGCTTTTCAGAGTGTGATTCATCCTATTCTAATAGGCATATCTAAAATGGATAGAAGGAATTGGTCTCTGGAGATGCCTGACTCTTGACTGCAGAAAAAATCAAAACTGATTTAGAATAGGTATCTAACTTTTAGACAATTTAATTTAGGCAGGATGAGTACCACCTAAATTTAGCTGCCCTGACTCAAAGGCTTGTTATACATGAAGAAAAGAACAATAAAGAAAGCAGCATGTTTTCATTTCACAGGCAGGGAAGCATGTGGTGAAGAGGGTAGCATTTCCATGTGTGATTCAGTGACACAGGAACCCAGAATATCTAGATGCTTGCAAAAATGGATCCAGTAAAATCAAAAATCTTGCAGCAAGTCACACACAAAATCTGTGTATAGGCAGGAACTGAAGCTGACTCTCCAGAGTTCAGAGCTATGGCTCAACCTCGACACCATCCATCCTTCCTCATCAGCCTCATGACCTGACTAAACATCACTGCAAGGATCCTTTTGTTTTTTAAGGAAAAGCTGTGCAGGTCTCTCAAGTTAAGCAAGTTTATTCTGCTTTACACATTTAAATTAAAATCTATTTAAGAAAAAAACTACAAGACATAGTGCAATTTTAAAGTCATTTGGCAAACTGATTCTGTCAAGAAAGCTTAGTTTCATTCTGTTTGCTTGCAACAGCTTTTTTTTTCCATAACTCTGCTGTTCTTGTTCTTTTAATACATTTGGGAGGCCTGTCAAGGCCTATCCACTCTCTAAATAGCTTTGCAGATTAAATTTTTAACTCTACTCTCTTCATGCAGATGTATATTTCTGACAAAGAATTGCACTGACATGTCATCTCCCATCTTTCTCACAAGAGAGGAAATAGCTACGTGCCAGTACTGTTCGAAACTCTGACTCTCCCTAGCAAACAATAACAATAAAATAATTGTAATTCAAAAACCCTGCACTGAGAAAACCTATTTCTTTATTTGAACCTTCACTAGGCTAATGTCATTTGTCATAGCAGTTTGGGGCTTTTTACTTCATCTTCAGCAGCACTTGTAACCGACCAATGAGAACCTGGGGAATATGGGGCAGAAAAAAAATGGGGTTTGTTGATTTTGCTGCTGCTGCAGACACACCTAAACTTCTTCCCAAAGACAGTGCAGCACTCCCAGCCAAACCTCCATCTCTTGTTTTCACTTGGAAACTTTTTTTCATATGCTTGTTTTTAATTTTACATCTAAATGCCAATAACATCCTACTCCACGGCAGATTTCCTGCCTAGGGAAAGGGTGAAGGAGTCACAGGAATGAAGGTTTTTCTGATTTACTAGACCAGGAGTGCCCCATTAAGGACTTTTCAATCACAGTTGTTTCCTAGAAGGGGGAAATAGACAGTAAAGAGGCAACAAAATGAATTTCAGTGTACAGAATCCATCCCTGGATTAGGTATGTAAATTAAATGGCTCTTCCATGTGTTGTGCAGTTTGTCATCTTAGGTGCAGTTTCCTTCTCCCCACAGAACCAATTGCATGTAAATAGGTCATTGCTTATGCATAAGTCATTGCTTGTGAATTCTTATTATCAAACACTTCTTTGGGACTTAAGATGCTTTTCTGAGATAAATATAGAGCAGAAAAGGATGAACATGGAAGAAGAACTGGTGAAGATAATGGCAGATCTCTGGGGTAGCTCCACTGCATCTAGTACAAATGCCCATTAAGAGTCTGAGCATTTATGGTCATACTTAGTCAAGGTGTTGAGGAATCAACAGGAATACTTCATGAACCAAGATTATTAAAAAATAAAGGGGATAGCACTTTCTGGGAGCTGTTATATGACAGAATTGTTACTTTGAAAACACTTGAGAAATGGCAGGTTTTGTCAGCTTCGGGTATTTTCATATTTCTGTGCCCCATTTACATCTCCCACTTAGAGATTCAGATTAAAATTTATTCTTATAATTGGAATGCTAAGACAATTTTTGCATGGTCACTCTGCAAAAAATTGATTAATTTATTTTACTCTATTTTATATTATTTATGGGCAGAAGGGAAGTGTCTTATTTTAGCACAGGAAACATGTCAAGTTTCCTAGGATCATCACATAATTTTAATTAACAAACTCCCTGCTATTTTAGAGTTAATGGCCTTTGGTAATGTTCTTGCTCTCCCCTCTTCACTGTGTCATATTATGGCTGAAAATTTTGGTCGTGCACAGCAATCTCTATAACAAATACCTCCTCTTTGCCATAAGTTATGAGGAAGTGTCTTATGGCCAACAATGTATGACAGGGTGCACAGCTGACATTGTGGTTTCTTCTAAATGAGATATCTATTACATGGCTGCCTATTTCTACAGGAGATGAAACATCTGGTCCTTTGCAGTCCAGTATTCTTATCTTGTCCTTGTTTTGTCTGATGTCACGTAGGGTTGTTCTGTGCATGGTAGTATTTGTGTTTTAATTAAGAAAATTCTTTCAGAATTGTGATATTAATTCTTTGTGATATAAATTCTTTCAGATTGTGATATCTGGTATGTTGCAAAAGAAGACATGTCATCCAAACTATTGTAAAATATAAGTAAACGTTATAAATAATATGTATATAAATAATAAATAAAAATGTATTAATACAACTGTAATTGCTTGCTTTGATATAAAGTACTAGCATACAAAGTTCCTATAAGTAAAAATAGCAATATTTTTTAAATTGACATAAATCTGTATGTCAAATAAAAATATACAAGCAATTTCTTTCTAAATATTGTGATGTTTTGCACTTTTTTACATACTTTTGTGCAGACTCATTACTAAATGTCACCTCTACGTGATTGAAAGCTATCATAAAACAAATAATTAACTGCAACGCTTTCATAGTTGGCCATTAATACTAAAGTAAATATTTTCAATCTGAGTGCCTAAAATTAAACTCTCTGGAAGTTATCTAGATGCTTAGCTGCTAGACTATCCACTCTGTACTGAAGATGTTTGCTCTGATCCCCTTTTTCTCTTGTATTTTTGGTGAATTGCTCCACTCTTCTGAGGTTCTGGGTTTTTCCTGTTGATCAGAATTTATTAAACCTTCCATGGAACTTAGGGAGCATTTCCTGTGAATTCAAGAGGGGCAAAATTTTGTCACAGAATCTTCATGGGTTAAAAATCATAACAATAATTAATTTTGAAGTAATTTCTTTTTTACTTGTAGTATGCTGCCATGCTTGCCTTTTCCCTTTTAGAAAAGATCTTCCTGAGAACCCATGTGCTAGCATGTTTTTAGCAATCTGCATGGACATAGGCAATTTGTTACTGAATGGAAGTAGTACTTGTTCAGGCCTTGCCCTCAAAAATAATAAAATAAAATAAAATCTTCCCTTGTCAAAGGATGACAGTTGAACTGCAAGCATCAAGAGCAGCCACAGAAAAGATCCATTACTCTTTTACACATGGAAATGGAGTTAAGGAAAAGAACAAGTCCAAAACCTCGGGGTTATTGATTGTTAAATACCTAAAAAATCTTTTGAAGTTCTGTCTTTCGATGGCTTAAATCACCCACTCAGTAAGTCTGTGGGACACTGAGGAACTGAGACAAAGCCCTTCACATTGGATCATCACCCACTCAGCTGATGAACTGTTTTGAAGTGAAGGACTTCATTACTCCAATGATTACTATGTGTGACCATCTACTAGAGAAAAAGTAAAGGTTTTCACTCATCTCTCTCTGGAAACAGGAGTTGGATATTTTTTTCAGACCCAAGTACAAGCATTTATTAGCATTGTGCTGGAACTTTCTATGGAACATACTTCTTGCATATGGATGCTCTTGAGATCATCTCAGTCCTTAAAATATATTAATACTCATTGAAAAGAAAGAAGTGGGGAAAAAAAAATCATTTTCAATCTCATTAAATGTGAAAAACTACATCTGTTTTATAGTTCAAAACATCTCAAGAATTTGAGATGTTAAGTGTGTGAGGCTTTTAATATTGGAACATTGAATAGTAGAGTATTCAAACATACAGCACATACACACACCCAAAACAGTTCAGAGCCTGAATTACAGACATTAGAAATGCAAGAAAATCATTTCTTACTGGACAGTTACTCTGCATTGTTCTGCTGCAGGCCTCAGTGCTTTGTCTAACTTTTGAGAGGTGTTGAAACACATTGTGATTTGATGTGTGGTTGGGGAGGGAGGTTGCAGTAAACAAGGCTTTCTGTAGTAGAGCTTCTGAGCCAGTTGTGATGTAAAAGAGAATTAAGGGACTGAGTTAAAAGGTGTTATTAGTAATTGAAATGCTCATCTTTCTTTTTTTTTTTTTTTCTGATTCATCTGCTACCATGAAGCAGGTGAGGACTTGAAACCACAGCTCAAGAGTGAACTTGACAATTTGTTGAAAAATCGTGACATCTGTAAAAGCATCCAAACATGTTTTGCTTTTACTCACATCTTCCTTAAGGAATTTCAGTACAAAGCATAAGGTCTGTCAGAACAATATTTTAGAGGAATAAATCTATCAACAGCAAAATAGTTCTAATTCAAGAAAAAAAAATTGCATTTGCAAAATACTACTCCATTTCTCATTTTCTACATCCATTTCTGTTCAATGGAGTTCAATTCCACATAAAAGCTGACAACACTTAAAACACTAAAAGCAGGTTATTTCCATTGTTTCCCTCATTTCTGGCAGACCTGGAGGGCTTGCGGCTCATGGAAGTTCAAGAGATCCTGTAGAGTGTTTGGGCTTAGCATTGTACAGACACACACACATAAATCACTGCCTGTAAATCCAGTATCTTCAATAAAAAGGTCCTACTAAACAGAAAAGAAAAAGAGAGGGTGAAATCACGGCCCTCTGAAAACTGGCAGTTCCACTGTGTCATGACAGGACAATTGACAAGGGGTCTAAGAGTGAAAAGGTTTCCTCATAGTATGAAGATTGCAGGGTAGAAGATACTAATTTATTTACTTATTATTTAATTTTACCTTTTCAGAGTGAAGCTGTAATAACTACCAGAGAAGAACTGAGGGATGCAGGTAGAAATTTTGGCAGATTAAAAAAAGGTGAAGGTTTGGATCTTCACAACTATTCTCATTCTTGGTGCATTATTGAAAATGTTGTTTTGCGTTTCTTTGTCAGAGGAGCTGTCAGTTCACCTTTGAGAGAGATGCAATTGCTGTTAGTCACCTCCTATGAAAGGTTTAAGCCCGATAAATGATAACAGAGCAGATCTGCACAAACAGATGTAAACTCCTCTTTGCCTACCTTAGTTATACTCTATGCCACTTGTAAATTAAGGAGCAGAAATGATACAGAAGATTAATAAACAAAAAAGCTGTTACACTTGACACGTTCCCTTCATCGATTTGGTTTCATCTTGATCTCCTCTCTTCAAACTTGATCCATGTCAGACCACCTTGTTCCATACTATTTCCCTTCTTACAAATATTGATGTCCATTGATCTGAACCATAGTAATTAAATATTGTCTCAAATCAATTTAAATTTCTGTTTCCACCGTGACCTTCCTCATCTGTGCAAGTGTTTTAGGCAGGAAATCCTCTGCTCCCTTTTTGATACAAACTTGACCTCTGTTGTCTTAGTTGGAAAATGCACTTGATTTCTAAGAAGAGCTTTTCAAAATGTAACACTGCTGATTTGTTGGATAATGAAATCCAAATTGTTCCACAAAAAAAGGTGCAATTATACAGCGTGTAATACACAAATAAATTGACTTAATGTTACATTATAATGAAAACTGTGCAAAATCCTCTACACAAGCACAATAAAATAATAAAAAGTAATAGAACAGGTAATAGATGTAAAATAAATGCTAAAAAAGTAGTTCAAATCATTTTCATACCAGTCAAAAGATACTGAGAAGGGCGCATCCAATCACAATAAAACACCAGAATGAAACACTTCTAAATAGTAATATAAATTTTTGTGGACACTTCATGTCCCATGATGTGGAATTGACATATAGTTTGATTTTCTTTTTCCTAATGTAAGCCACAGTTTTACAGTCCTAGTGAAAACATTTTATTGCTGGGGATGTATTAGACATGGTTCATTTCCCTTCTCAGTATGGCTTTAATTTTCCACATCCATGGCTTGACACAGACCCAAACACCAGAAGATGGTTGTCTGCTATAAAGTGTTTGGTTTTCTTTGATTGCTTTACAATTTAATCTATAGTTCATTCCATTAACCCTTTCCACTTTTAATGCCACAAAAGTCTTCCCCCTCTCCTTAATAGAAAGATAAACTTCCCCTGAAACATTTATGCTCTCATGTCCAGAGGATTACAAAGATAACTGGAAAGAGAGTGGGACTGGGGGGAGCCAGCAGTCTTTTAGTTAACTTCCCAATAGCCATATGTAATCCGTGAAAAATAATTGAATGTGCCACAGCAACAGGATTTTCCCTTCTGTTGTCATAGTATGTTCATAATTATTCATTCATTTGGTTTGGTCATATTCATACCAACGCACAGAGCCAAGAAAGTGCCACTGTCATTCCAACTTTCTCCTCAATCCCTGCTCTTCAGGGGGGAAAAGAAAAAAAAAACAAAACACCTTCCCCGTCTGCAGTGTTGTCACATCCGATATCCAGTTCCTTCCGGCAGAGAAAGTGTATCTGGGAGGGTCACCAGATCAGCCTGTGCCTCGGGGCTCCTCGCCTAAAGTACAAAAGACTCGACTCAACTCACGTTAGTCATCGAGGTGGCCCTATCGGTGGTGACGGACTGCCAGCTCGGTCTGTGGGCTAGCCGTGATAACCGCCTTGAAATGCTAAGTGCTTAATTAAGGGCCTTTCATATCAGTTATTGAGGGCTCCATCTCCCATAGCCCAGGGCATTGTACTTTACAGAGGACTCCCTAGAGCCACAGCCAACTTTATTGCAGTGACAAGTTAAAAAAAAAAAAAAAAAAAAAAAAAAAGGGGGGGGGGGGGGGGGAAGGAAAGAAACAAGTGGTTTTAATCCTCTTGGAAGCTCCCAAAAGGAGACAGCTGAGCCGACATCGTGATTCCCTGCTAAAAATACATTTTTTACTGTTTGTGAGAATATTGCTTGCTCGCG
The DNA here is from genome assembly GCA_020745705.1 of Hemiprocne comata. Taxonomy (NCBI): domain Eukaryota; kingdom Metazoa; phylum Chordata; class Aves; order Apodiformes; family Apodidae; genus Hemiprocne; species Hemiprocne comata. The sequence continues at coordinate 10,867,064 of CM036588.1, forward strand.
TTTTGGGGAAGGTAATGGAGTCATCCCTGACAAGATGATCAGACCGCTTGTGTTAACCCACAGTGATATCTTGCAGTGTGCAGCTTTTCTCTTCCCCTAGAATGCTCGGTACCAGCTGAAGAGACATGTTTATTTAAAAGCAGCAAAAACAGATGTTTGTGGCTAAAGCTTGTATAATTAATACTTCCTTTTCATAAACAGCAGATCTAGTTCTGTCAAGGAAGGGAAGAAATATTTCACAACTGACTAAGTAGCTGACGTTTGGAAAGAAATACCTTTTGTTTCTGTCTGTGGTAGAAGAGCTCTGCGTAATAGCAATCAGTTCTGCTTTTGATTACTTGTGAGGGGATCTATCAGCAGTAACTCAGCTGAAGTCATTAAAGTTACATTGCTGTGAAACCACCGTAAGGGCAAGCAGAGTCAGACCCACGGCTTTCATTCAGAAGGCTCACAGATGGGATAAACGCAATGGATAAACTTCTTATTGTACACCAATTTCATACCAGAACTATTCTGAATTTGCAGCAGTGTCAGAGAAGTTCAGAATCAAGACAAAGGGCAAAATGTTGCTCCCAGTTCCTTTAGAGCCAAATCAGAGGAGCACCCGTAATGTAATCCTGGATGAAAACTAGACTCAACAAGATCAATTGTTAGAATAACAGGTCAAACTGCTGCCTTATTTACCCCACAATAACTCAGCTGGAGGCATGACCTGAGTGCAAAACCAAAGTAATAAAAACCTGAAAAAGGCCCAAAAAGGTGCTCAGAAGTGTTCCCTGCAGGTTAAACTTCAGTTTGTAGAGCCTTGGAGGACCTCCTGAGGCTGCAATTGGGCTGGTCCAGGTGCTACAGACTGGACAGAACCTCATGAAAAACATCCAAAGGGACTCACTTCTCGTGTCCCAGCAAGGAACATAACGTCTGACGCTGCAATGCAGATATGACCAACCCCTCTCACCATCATTCCCAGCAAAGTAATCTTCTAAGAACCCAAGTACATAGAAACAGCAAGGAAATCAAATAAAAATATTCATCAGGTATAGGCTGATAATTTTTAAATTTTTTTGCAAATCAACTCACTTTGAGTTCTTTGATGTACCTGCAGCTCTGCACCTCCTTAGTTGCCAGCTAGCTGAAGTGGAAGCACTGGGTGTCTAAAAGCCAGTGACACCAACATTATTTATTTTTAAAAATGCAAATGACAAGTATTTAAAGTAAAATGATACTTCTTAAACTTAACTAGAGTAATATATTATCAGCACAAGCACATAATAATTTGAGGATCTTCTACAGGATCTTATTCCTTGATCTTTATCTATTTTAACACAGACAGAGGTTTGTCTTTTATATTTAAATTTAAATATGGTATCCTGAATATATTATATTTGGTATATAGTACTGTTTATACTGCATTTAGTATACTGAATCTAAGTATAGTATACAGAGCTTGTAATGTGGTATAAATAGCTTATGAATAGTAGGAATCAAAAGAATAGACCAAGTTTATCCTGGGGCTTGCATAGGTTTCCACTGTGAGTTTAGGCAGGATTTAGGCAGCAAAGATGAGTCTTATCTGAGATATACATTACTTACTGCATCTGGGAGAGAGATCCTGCAGTCTTGTTCATATGAAATATGCTCATACTCCTTCTACACTTCACAATCTCCAAATAAAGGAGACAAGATTAAACCTATTGCTTGTTCATTGTGGTGAGATCCTTTCAAATGAAAAAAAGCTGTATAAATGGAAAATGTGACTGCTGCTTTATCTGAATTTGTAATTAAAGTAACTTCTTTTTCAAGGCAGAAATCAGGGAGCCTTCTCCTTGTGTACAGTTTTTCATGCCTAATTTAGCAGATTATATTTCTCCCACATCCTGTGACAGTTAAATAAAAAGGCACATGAAATATCTTTAAAAGGTTGTCAATTTAAAAAAAAAAAAAAAAAAAAAAGGATGACATGCTGAAACACACAATCTACACCCAGAAAATGGGAATATTAGGGCCATTGTTTAATTTCTGAGACCAGGTTCCCAGGAAAATTATTGATGATTCAGAGCTTGAGCATCTGTGCTCGCTCAACAGTGTGATAGTGACAATTATTAACTACAAAACTGTTGTAGCAGGGTAAGAGTAAATAAGCTATCACCACGGAGCTGCATGCGAGAGCCGCATTCCTCCAGACCGTATTTTACTGCAGCACACTCCACCTGATGACAGCTACAATCAACAGTGGCTCCAGGCAGCTGCTTTGCTGCAGGCCACATTCAATTATGTCGGCCTGCATTAGTCCCTGGCGAAGCTGTCACCTTCCAGCCTGTGAAGTGATAGCATGAAGAGCCTCCTGAAGTCTCTGCAGTTCTGCCTTCAGTTCGGGGAGCAAGGGGGAAGCGGCGTGAAAAAAAGGCCATTAGCGCTCTGCCTGCTTGCAGTGTTCGTTTTGCTCATGGAGGGGGAAAAAAAATCGCTTAGGTGAGCTGGATTTGGAAAGTTGTCTGGTGTAGGATAATTGGAGATACTTTTTTTTTTTTTTTTTTCCCCTTACAGGATTGAGGGTAGGAACAGAAGCTGTTCTCTTTCCTGGATTTTTGGAGTTACTCAGCCTTCTGGAGACCAGCTCAGACCGTACTTGCAGCAGCAGGGAACTGTGCTGTGTATGTTGGGTTTTTATAATATTTTCCCAAGCAATCCTGTGGCATTTCAGGAAATAGGAAGTCCTGAGGGAGCCTTTGGTTTTAGATGTTCAGCATCTCCTTCCACAGAACAACTTCACGAAGTCTCTTGCAGGCAGGTGCAGAAGCGCATGGACCATGGCAGGGATTTTCAGAGGATCATAGGATTTTTTCAGTTGGAAAAGACCTTAAGATCATCAAGTCCAGCCGTTAACCTGGCACTGCCAAATCCACTGCTAAACCCTGTCCCTCAGCACGTCTACATGTCTTTTAAACACCTCCAGGGATGGTGACTCCACCACTTCCCTGGCAGCCTGTTCCAATGGCTGACAATCCTTTTGGGAAAGAAATTTTTCCTAGTATTCAATCTAAACCTCCCCTGGCACAACTTGAGGCCATTTCCTCTTGCCATATCACTTGTTACTTGAGAGAAGACACAAAGGAGAGGAGTTTTCACTACCAAGTGAGTCAGCTCATAAAGGGACCAAGGCGGCCTGATGGGGAAACGAGTGACTTCTCCACACCACCAGCTCTAGACCTCTACATCTCTGTCACTGAGACTGCAGGTCAGATGTGTCAGGCCCAGGGCTGTGCAGCACTCAGCACCACACAAACTCAAAGGTCGATGTTAAACAGGGTGCCAATGGATTTGTATTTTCTTCTCCCTTTATGGCAGCTTTGATGTGGGCTGTGCAGTTTTCCAAGCTGGTGGGTAGCTGTGCTCATGTGCAGGGCCTTCCAGAAAAACCTGAGCTCCCTTTGCCCAGAAATTTCACCACCCAGGTTTCAGAGATGCAATAGTGCTCATATATTAATTATAGAATATCGTAAAGTTTTGTAACATAGATATCTAGTGTGTACACATTTGTGACAATAACGTACTGAAATTAATTACTAATAACAAAGAGATAACTAATCAAGTGGCTGTCCAGGTGGCCTTGGAAAAAACTTCCTTAAGTGAAATGAAAGTAAAACAGGTGGAGGTTTTCCCCTTTAAGAAAGACAACATAAGATATAAGATAGCTTTTTTTGCCCCTGACAGTCATCTTCAACTTATAATATTCCACCAGCGTGATGTATTTGATTAGGATTCTCTCTATTTCATTTCAAGACAGTTTTTTTCCTTCATCACAAAAGGCAAATCCACTGCATTTCAATTCTGTTTTTAAAGAACTGATTTTGAAGTGCTTAATTCTTTCATACAAATTACTGAATAGTATATTGGGGTAAACTCCTGACAGGAAACCTACTACCTAAAAGATCTGCTGAAGCACTTGCTGTCCTCTTTGAGAAACATTACTTGGGATTGTAACATGCTTATAATATTTATTAATCATGTATTAGCCCTGTTTCAATTATTAATACAGGTAAACCTTAATATGAATCATGCTTAGAAATGACTTGCACTTGAGCTGTAAAAGAAGACATGTTTCCTGCAGTGCTCCTCTTCTTGCAAGAGAGGAATGGCACTGGAAAGAAGATGTGTTTTAGCAAACTGCCTCTGCCTATGTAAGTTTACTGTTGTGTGCCTCAGTTTCCCTGTCTTAAAAAGAAATGGTAGCACAGCTCCATTTTACACTACTGTTGAAAAATCTCAGTTCTTTCCTTCCTGAGAAATCCCATGGTGAAGCAGCCCACTCTCATTCCACACAATCTCACAGGCACAGAAACCTTCCTCTTCGCAGATTTTTTGAAAGTGAATCATAACCATTTGCCTCAGTGCAGCAAAATAAAACTCTAAAAGTCCTACTAAGCCCCAAAAAAGCTGCACAAGGAACAGATTGAGCAAGTGCACCTGGGGATAAATACATTATGGACTTAGATCCATTATCACACCTCTTCTCATCACAACCACTATCCGAACCCCACAGGAAATTATTCATTGAGACGTGGAATGTCATTTTAGTTTTAGCATTAATTTCCCAGCTGCTGGTAAAGATATATTGTGCCCTTTCACTGTGTATAAAAGAAAATGAGCACAACTCCATTTGATAACTTCACTACTGGATGTAGATTTTATTAAAGGCCAAGATCTCTGTAGTGTAAATGTTGGTAACATGCATGTTTCTTTCTAAAGATGGGCCTTTTGATTTTATTGTCTCTCCAAGCAGTGAATAACATACATTGACATGCTGATGAGGAGGTTCCAAATGAAGAATATGGCCATAACTAAAATTATATTATTCTGTCCCCTTGAGGGAAGATTTTGCACTCAAATCCCAGCAGGAGGCACTTGTGATAAAACTCAATTTGGGACATTATCCTCCTCATGTTTATTTACTTTTCCCCTTCTTTATATGTACAATCAATATGAAAATGAAGCCAAATGTATGTAATACCACATAAAACCAACTGTTTTCTCTTTCTCTCTTTTTCTTTATGCAGCACATTGAATCCTAAAAGCTTCTACCAATCTGAGCACGGTGGAGCCAGGTTTTTTTCTCCCACAGTAGTGTACATAAAAGGCAGAAAATATACTTGGTGACAGTGTGCAGTCTGATTCTTTAGCTTGATTCGCATGGCCTGTTTTAGACACCTGAGTTAAGATAAAACCTGTAATGAGCTGGAGAGCTTATTTCTTTCTCCTCATTACTGAGAGACACTACAATGAGTACCACAGATTTATATTTGTATGCTGTAAATATTTGGATTTGATGAGTTCAATCCTCACTCTATTGTACAAGAGACTGGTGTTCTTGGACGACAAGACCTGGAGCTGTGGTCCATAGAAACTAGAAGCATCTGTTATTCATAGGTATTCCTAGTAACTACTATTTTGATTTTGTCTAGATGAAATAAACCATATCTAATTGAACTCAGCTCTGTGCTTTTCTATAAGTCTGGTTCTCTCAGCTACCACTTTAAGTGGATATGTAACAGTAAAAATTAGTTCATGCCCAAATACAAGCATTACCTTAGAGAAACAACTAAGCGGGTGAAGAGTCCAACACAACTGGTGAAGGGTCTGGAGCACAAGTCTTATGAAGAGTGTTTGAGGGAACTGGGGTTGTTCAGTCTGGAGAAAATGAGGCTGAGGAGAGACCTTCTCGCTCTCTACAACTACCTGAAAGCAGGATGTAGCAAGGTGAGTGTTGTTCTCTTCTCAGTAGTGACAAGTGATAGAACAAGAGGAGATGTCCTCAAGTTATGCCAGGGGATGTTTAGATTGGATATTAGAAGAAACTTCTTCACTGAAAGGGTTATCAAACACTGGAAGAAGCTGCCCAGGAAGTCTGTTGAATCACCCATCCCTGGAGGTGTTTAAAAAATGTGTAGATTTGGTGCTTGGGGACATGGTTTAGCACTGGACTTGGTAGAGTTAAGTTAATGGTTGGACTCGATGGTCCAAGCAGAATGATTCTGTGATTCTCTGATTCTGTGAAACATGCCCTCTGACATGTAAATAATTTTTTTGCAAAGGAAAATTGTGGGATATTTTACAAAGTTCCTTGTAAATGGGACTCTAAATTTTGCTTTTGTCTTTGCCAGATCAGTCTTCAGGATTTGAATCCTGGGAACTCTGATCTTGATCATAGACCTGCATAACTGAGTTAAGACCCAGTAAAGTATCTCTGTCAGATCCATGCAGAGCTAGAACAAGCTTCACTGTCCTAAACAAAGGGTTTATTTTCACAGTGAATTTAAGACAATCTAAGCCTGTCTTCAAAGGGGAGATTCTATGCTAACCACCAGCACTCAACAGTATCCATTGTGGCATCACAGAGCTCCTGAAATGACAGAATCAGGATATAGACTCATAGAATCACAGGATGGTTGAAGTTGGAAGGAACATTTAAGATCACCTAGTTCCAACCCCCCTGCCATGGACAGAAACTCCTTCCACTAGACCAGCTTGCTCAAAGCCCCATCCAACCTGGCCTTGAACACTTCCAGGGATGAGGCATCCACAGCTTCTCTGGGGAACCTGTGCCAGTGTCTCACCACCCTTACAGGAAAGAATTTCTTCCTAATATCTCATCTAAATCTCCCTTCTTGCAACTAAAACCATTCCCTCTTGTCCTATCAGTCCACACCCTTGTCAAAAAGGCCCTTGCATGGACTTAGAGCAGACTTATTTGTTCTTGTCATTCAACCATAGTCTTAAAAGCAGTGCAGAGTAGAGCTCTTTTCCATTACTCAGTCTTTCTATGAAAACAAAACAAGAACAGAACAAAAGAAAACAACAAAAAAAACAACCCAAAAACCTTCAGGAAAACCAGCCAAGTCAATGTGAATACTTAAAGCCAACATTGTGAGAATGTTGTGAGCTGTTCACTTTCCAGAGAGGGAAATTCCATCAGACAGGAGCCAAAAACGTTTATCGCTGCCTGGCTGTAAATTGCAATAACGTGACTTAGCGTCACGAACTCCTTCCCCTTCAAAAGCCTGAACAATGCCCATTTTTAATCTTCTACTTTTACATCCTTTTACACTGAAGTAGAAATGTAGCCTGGCAGGAGGAAGAAGTAAAAAATGCTCTGTGTGGGATATAGATCACCATAGTGAAACAGTACCACTGGAATTGTAGATGAAGTCCCTCTCTTGTAGCCAAGCACTGTAGTTACTAATAAAATATTATTAAACCTCAGACTGGCCCAAGAACTACATGATCACTGAGGCTTTCATGGTGCATTAGGAAAAAATACAGACGTATTAGCACCACTTCATGCACCAAAATGCCTGCACAGATGCACAGCTATTGTTAGGAGCTCAGCTACCCATACCTAAAAAAGAGTCTAACAGAGTAAGGATTATTCTATCTATCTATATACACTAATAGCAACCATTCTACTTTTCAGAACAATTATCCCATAATTAAAAACTATGGTTTGGTCATTGTTAAGGGACAGACCCCTAGGAGAAGGGTCCATCACCTCATTTCTGTCCCCTTTCCAAGAGTCAGGGACCTGGGCTCCTCATGGCTTGAGTGTTCAGTGGTAATCTTCAGAAACTGGGATGATTCCTTTTTGAGAATGACTGCTGATGAGAGCACTACTGTGGAATGGAAGAAATATGGTTTAGGGTTTTCTCCTGCCAGAAAGGATGTAGAACCCTGGCTGTTTGCTTTCTGGACAGATGTGGTAGTCATTTGGTCACAGGAAAAAAAGTGAGACACCACAGCAGGCAAATTACATTTTTCAGACCTGCTCCAAGAAATTAAAATTTAAGTAGTTCTTTGTCTAAAACTAGAAATAAGCTTAATATGTGGGGTGTACAGGCTGACACATCTCATCCCGAGCTTACAGCTCTTTTATGGCAATGCTAGTAAATGAAACACTGCTGGGCATGGATGCAGATACTGAATGTTGACCACCTTTGTTCTTAACTTCACAGAATCACAGGATCACAAAATGGTGGTAACTTCTCAGTCTGAAGCCTTGTAAACAGTTAAGCAGGGCAAAGATGTCACTGCCAAAAACATGCTAACATGAGCCATTTCTAATATGGAAGAGGCCATCCTGTTTTGAAAGCTAGGAGAATGTCACAGTATTGACATTATGCAAGCTGATCTCACATGGAGAGTGAGGACAGCCTCATTCTCCAGCCACAGTTATACAAACTGGGAATCGCTGAGTGATCCCCTTCTCCTTTCAGGGCTGGGAGTTTAGAGGACTCCTTTCAGACCCAGACACTGTCCTTGTCTCATTACTTATAGGAGGCTGATAGCTTCTGTGTACATATATATATATATATATTGGACTCATGGGCACTTTCAGGGAGAATGGCTCAATTTGGGGAAGTGTCAGACCTATGCTACACTTACAGTAAGTCTGAAGAGTCTGATGTATGTTGGATATTAGCTGTGCACAATCTGAACATGAAACTAAAGTCCAGTGGATCTGAGGCATTCAGGACATGTGCTCCTGGCATCACCTCTGTGTGTGAGCAGTGAGACCAATTCTACAGACTCAATAAGACTCACTCTATATGATCACTTAGCCTGCACTTAAGATGGTGGCCATCTGCAGAGAAGTTCCAGATAGCAGTCTAGTCCAGTTGGGATTGTTCATCAGGCTGTTAAATGTTGGAAATCAGAGACAATCATAGGAAGGGAGAAGGAAAGAAGAGCACAAACCCACTCCAGACTTTGCCCTCTAACATGATAAAAGCAGATAAAATTATGACTGACATGGAGAAAGTTAATAGGAAAGATATATGAATTGTTTCTTATAATAAACAAATCTTGAGAACATTAAACAAAATTCCCTGGCAAGTAGTTTTAAAAAAGCAAAAATAATTACATTTGCCATACACAGTTAAACTGTTGAAATCCTCTTCACAGGGTGCTGTGGAGTCCAAATGATGAGTGGATTCAAAAAGTGATGAGATGAATTCATGAAAGAAAAGTCCATCAGAGGCATCATTAGGCATCATTATACCCTGTTTCTCAACATCACCAGGCAAGTACAGTCCCAAGAATAAAGGAAAACATGACAGGGAAAATGGTTCCTTTATGCATTTCTACAAGACCAGTCAGAGGGAGAACACCAAGTTGACTTCTGGTCTGATGCAGATTGTGGATTCCTGTGCTTTTATACTCTGGGAAATATCACCCACACAGCAGTGTGTGCCTCTAGACTGCATTTTACACCATTAATTTATTTACACAAATACTATATGGTAACTTTTTCTAACTCATGGCAGAGTTTTCTTTGCATGCCCATATCCTCTCCTGGTCAAAAGGATTGCATACATACCAAGCCTGATGCCTGTGCAGCTCTTCCATAGGTCTCCTTATGGATCCTCCAGAGGCCATGAATCTGATTGCATTTCAAGCATGGTGCTCCCTGATTTGCTCAGCTGCTGCACTGTAAAAAAAATGTTGTCCACTGGACAATGTAGCCTGTCCTGATATGGAATCAACCCCTTTTAGAAATTTCTGCTGACAGCACCTTGACAGCTGATTCATCAAATAGCTTTTTTCTGGAAATGCAGATACATAGTCTGGTGCTTAGGGAAATGACTGGAGGGTTGTAATGTTGATATTCTATGTCCTCATAGGGGAAGAGCTGCACCCCATATTCTGAGTGAATACCCTAAGCCCAGGGCTTCTAGACAGAAACATCACGTGCTTTTCCAATGGAGAGTGTCCTTCACTCCAGAAGTGTTATGGATGGCTGATTCTGATTAGCCCAGTGCATCCAGCCCATGAACCTCCCAGAGAAATGTAAGTTTGAAAGAAACCCTCCTCTTCACCTTCCATCTGGCTGCTGGTGACAGTTCTTGATCAGAGTTGGTTGCCATTCTCAGGGTTCTTCCCATTCCATATCCGTTATATGCCCTGATTGCCTAACACAGATGTGTTTCACACAGAGACAAGACAAACTCATTAGTTGTTGCTGTCAAAGAAATATGGTTGCCTTCCTGCTTCTTTTTCCCTTGCTTTTCCCTTACTTTTTCCTTGTCCCCAGTCCCAGCATTGTAATCCTTTCCTCCCATCAGCTTTCGATGCTGCTCGCCCAGTTGCACAGCAAGACAGCTCAGCTCACTAATCTACTGAGGATTAATTGGCTTCTTTTTGGCCAGGTTATTTTTCAGCCTTTTGAGGGGCCTGAGTTGGCATTGTACATCCATGAGCTGTACATAAAGCCTGGCTCAAGGTGAGCAAGAGAGGAAACAGCTCCTGATCCTTTCAGTGGCAACAAACAGGTAATTCAACACAATGAAATGATACCTTCAGCTATTCTGGAGGTGTCTAGCTGACATCACAAGGATGGTCGGTGACAGAGCAGGGAGCTGACTCTTTGCTACTCAAGCTCTAAGCTAAAAATTAAACCACTGGTCTTCCTTTTTCATCAGCTTATTGTCTCTTCATGAGAGATACTTGCCATTTTGCAACTTTGCCATGCTGTGCTGACTTAAGCAAACTGTGCCCAGTTGAACAAACCTATTTTAATCCAGTAATGATAAATTTATAAGACTTCCCAGTGCAGGCACTGAAATGGGTTCATCAGTGTTGCTCAGCATGACTGGAGATGGGATGGACCATTAGGCATGGCTTCCCATTCAATAGCCATGGTGGTTCTTTCTCCTTTTCATCATCTCCATCGTTTCCTCAGAGATTCCTGCCCTCACCACATGGGGAACTGAGGCGTTTGTAAAGCAGTTTGAAGTCCAGAATGTGAAAATTAACTTGCCTTGGTGTTGATCTTGCACAGTAAAACATGCTAGAAATTGGTTAGTGGTGCTTAATAATTCTTGTACTGGGGAAGGTTGGGGACAAAGCCCACCACGATACCTGAAAACATAACACCTCTTTTCCTAAGTTGTTGTCCTCACTTACCCAGATCTTTAACATGGATGAACTGGTGCGAACATGCACCAGGGAGTTTTCAGTAACCTAAGTCTGAAGTGCTATATTTAGCCAGATTTGGCAACTTTCGTGCAGAAAAAGCCATAAAACCTTTAGAAGAGATGGAAAAGTGAGTTCTGATTCTCCCCAAATTGTGTATAGGGAACAGCACCAAAAAGTGCGTATCAGTTAGTTGGGAACACGAGAACCCTGAATCTGCACAGCTGCACTTCAATAAAACACATGCAAATGCAATAGAGGCAGTTTGGGGCCAGGTATTTTGCTTACAGGGAAATGACTTAATCTTCCAGTTTCACAGAATCACAGAATCAAAGAATGTTAGGGGTTGGAAGGGACCTCTGGAGGTCATCCAGTCCAACCACCCTGCCAGAGCAGGACCAACACAGAATCTAGGGCAGGTCACACAGAAACACATCCAGGTGGGTCTTGAAAGTCCCCGGAGAAGGAGACTCCACAACCTCTCTGGGAAGCCTGTTCCAGTGCTCCATAACACTTACAGTAAAGAAGTTTTTCCTCATGTTGAGGTGGAACTTCCTGTGCTCCAGTTTGCATCCATTGCCCTTTGTCCTATCACAGGGCACAACTGAAAAGTTTAGGACTGGAGATCCCTAATTTCAGTTTCTTTACTTCTTCAGTGGTTTGGGGCAGAACATCTAGGCTCAGCTACTCCCAAATATGGGATTGGTTGGACTCCAGTGATTTCACTGGGAGTTGAAGGGCTTTGTGTTTCCAGATTTTGGTTGCCTTAGCTCCCCAAATATAAAACTAGATGTAACTATACTCGCAACCTTCTCGGGCTGTTTGGAGAAAACTCTTCAACAGACTGAGGTGCTTCCATGTTTAGTAAAGACATGCAAGCCCCTAAGATAGGCAACTAGTATAAAGCATCAAAATACATATGCTTCATTTCTACAGCCTTGCAGGCATTTGCACCTGCACAAAACGAGTGCCAAATAAAAATAAAACTCATAGTAATATAATTTGTGTACACTTTTTACAAAGACAAACGCCCACACAAGCTGTGAGGTACTGACAATTGAAAATACAGGCACATTTCTATATCCAGGAGGCCTGTGTTTTCAAACGTTGATTAAAAACAGATCTGAAGACTTACCCAAAATGAAGAAGATTTGCTTTTCCTCTTAGGTAAATGTTTTTCTTAAGGGGGCTGTGAACAAAACCTTAATTCTATTTTGCTAATTACTTTTGAGGACACTTCGGTGTCCCTTTTTACAATATATCTTCATGGTAGCTACTTCTTACATTAATTATCCCAGTAGGAATAAATATTCTCAACATAATAGCATCATATTCTTCTGCAGCAGGGAAAGGGAATATTTTTTTCCGTACGTATTGGTGACAAAATGAAAAAAAAAAAAAATAAATCAAAAACCCAAAACAAAAAAAACCCGAGAAAAGTAAGTTACGTTATTGCGTCTTGTTTAACTAGTGCCCCCTCTTGTGGTACTTTGGCAGCAATGCCAAACCCCAGAGCTATTTTCCTAAAACCATGAGAAAAAATACAGGATTTCATATAGGTTTGTTTCAGAGGTTTTTAAATAAAAAGTATAGTAAGATAGATGGAATGGTATTAAATGCATAGTCAAGAGGAGATCGATCAGCTATCACGAGTAGAAAAAAAAAAAAGAAAAATATATTTGGAACATGGTAGAAATTATGTAGCAGATAAGAAAATATTATGTGCCAAGCTGCTAAAATAATTACCTTTCCTTTCTGAGCTAGACTTCTTGCTCATGAACAGCTAGCTGACATTTTAGTTACAACTTTTCTGAATACACAGCTCATTTGAGCATCTTGTCTCTCTTTTCTGTGTTCATTTTCCCTCTTACCTCCCCTGGCCATCTTTTTTCCTCGTTTCTGTTTCATCTGTAACATTAGTTCTGCAGTTTCTCTGCTCTCCAACTTCTTTCCTTTGTTATTATCTCCACAAGCCACACAGACATATCAGATCTAACACCTTCCTTTAATTAGTTTAATTTTTTTAATTTATTTATTTTATTTTTTTTCCGTGTTGACCAGCCCTGGTGGCCTTTTCATAACCACTTTTGAAAGATGCAGCATTGCATTTCCTTTCAGATTAATCCCGTTTGTGCTTGCAGAAGCAGGAGAAAAAATAACCCCAGAATGACCATTTTGAACAGCGACGTGCAGGCTTCTTCATGGAGAAGTTTTTAGCCAGTAGATGTATCTTGTTCTACAGGGATCTCTGTCAACTTCTCTTTTTATGCATTTAATGTTCTTCCCCAGCGATAGCCTAAGGGTGCTTTCACTAAACAATTAATGTAAGGCATCTCCTGGGAACCTAATGGGTATTTAGCAATAAGTTCACTTCCAGTGAATTGTATAATGTGATATTTTGACAATGGATATAGTAAGGTTCTTGAAAGGTGAAGTTTTCTCCAAAGAAGCAATAAAATATCTAACAGAACTTCTGCTAGCATTTTGTGGGGTGGGATAGGAGAGAGTGGGTCAGAGGAGCAAGTGATTTAGCAGGGTGTTATGTGCTGTGTTACAGTATGTTCTTTAATTTTAGTGTCATCCTGTAATAATGTTCACTTTCACTAATACAATGTACAAGTCATAATCCATTTAGCAAAAATAAAATTTGCTGTGACATTTGATATGAAAGCCGCTAGCAATGAAGGATGTAGTACTGCAAGTGATATTTGTATTATGTTAATAAAAAATGATATTAACATACGAAACTAATACTAGGCAAGGAAAAGTGTTTAATATTAAGGCTTGAAATGCAGAAAGTAACACGAAATCTCCAATCTGGTTTGATAATGCTGTGCTCAGAATCACACTCACCGAGAAGACTGTAGGCAGTAAGTTTTTTAAATTATAATTTCTAATTGTTATTTAAAATAATGCCAAGAGTTATCTCAACAATTTAGTATATGATTCCAACCACTTAAGTATAGCAGGTGTGATTTTAAATAGAAAATATTAAAGGACATGCATTCAAAATTATTTCCCTACTAGAATTATTCTCAGTGCTTAATCTAAAGAACCTAAAACTTCAGAGATGTGGTGTAGGATTTTGTGGCATTTATCTGTAATGTGACAGCTTGTCAACTGCAAAAATACATGCAGCAGCTTAGAATGGTGTGTGTGTAACATTTTTACAGAAACAGTTTTCTATAGGGTACAGCATCATATGATTTCATAAAAAAAAATTCATGTAGGAATATACATAAAATAAGCTTTGCTGTTTCTATGTACTCACTTGAAGAACAGGTTGGGGGATTGTATTGCTCATGTCCTGTTTTCTAAGGAAACAGCATTATAATAGAACTGAATAAATTCAAGTCTATGATATATTTCTCTCAAACACACAGACATACATAAAAAAAGACACGGAATGAAAAGGAGATGAATTTGAAAGGAAAACTGATAATATTTTTCATTGTTTCAAATGTTATTATAAAAAGCAAAATTGAAGTTTTACTTTAGCCTTTTATTGTTCTCATGCACAAAATAATGAACATCCTAGAAACACTGAAACTAGAAGAAACAAAGCAAAAGCAAGAAAAAAGTTCTCTTAACCCAGTTAACCCATTTAAGTAATTATACCTTTCCCTTTGCTAATAAATTTAAAAATAAGAATTATTATCAAGGTGAACTGTATTTACTGATTCACTGCAGAGTTTCAGTTATGATATATTATTGATTTTCTTTCCTTCTAAAGCAGAATTTTGAAAGGTAGTTGTACTCAGAGTGCAGTTTACATAATTTCTAACATCAATAGTATACAACAAATGGCTCTGGAAGTGCTTTATTTCGCAGGGTAGTGCCTGCATTTCTCAGGCTTTATGATAAAATTAAGCTCATTATCATATTTTTTTAAACTATTTCTTTTTCAAATATGTGAAACAGTATGTTAAGATTTAACAAGGGCATTTCCAAGTAATGAAAGCATGCAGGCTCTCTTATTTTTTGAAAGTAGCTATTGCCATTAAAACCAATGACAATACTAATATTTAACATTCCTTCTGTGAAAAAGGCAATAAAACATAGCTTAGATATGTATAATTTTTTGCTTTACTAAGTTTTCAAAATCAGATGGTAAATCATGATCTTACAGCAACCCTCATACCAGCCCGAATTATTGCTAAACTAATATATGGTCAGAATAATAGTGAACAACATAACAAAAAAATGCACCAAGGGAAAATAACTGCAGAGGTTTTGTGTGTGGTTATTAAAGTATCACCCCGTGGCAGTAATATCTGTTCAATAAACGTAGCCTAAAAATTTCCAAGTAATGAATTTTAATGGCTGAAACTGTAAATAAACAGTCATTATTTTCAATGAAAAATGCCAGATTCTCTGCTGATGGAAATCAGTGCAGTTCTGTTAACATCACAGAACTCTGCTGATTTGCACATACCAACAAATTTGGTCCACTTGTATTAAAACCACTTCTATTTGCAGGTCAGAAGCAGAGTTGTCCCTCGCAGTATAAACATTTCTCAGGATGTATTTGCAGGCTGATTTTTCAGTTTCACATTACGATGCATCCCTTTAATGCTCACAGTGATGACTGCAGAATTAGTCTCTGTGCTAAACACGAGTATAAATGACAATTTATGCCCAGAGCCTTAAACCTGTGTATATATATTCAACTGCAGCCACTTGACCTTAATGATCTACTCAGAACTGCATGTGAACACAGCATTTGTAGCCTTCTGCAATACCAGATCTTCAGCTGCTTATTTTTATAGAGGCAGAGTATAATCACAGTTAATCAGGGTAAGTATGGAGTGTCTTAAGTGAGGTCTGTAGGATTGCTCAGGATTCATATCTGAACATTTCAATTAGCATCTGGCCTTTGGGGTGTATATTTCAATGCAGACTGCTTAGCAATACACGGCTTGCTGTTCAGACAGTATTTGACTACAGAGAGATACTGGAGATACTTTTGTGCTTAGAATTATCTTCTTGAACTTAGTTTATAATCATCACTCATTACTCTTTCTTCCTCATTCCTTCTTTATTCTCTAGCACATGCTAGAGCCAAAAGAGAGCTGAGGTGGACTTCACGCCTATTGCAGCCCATACCTACCAACCTTTGGGTTCCCTCAACCAACAACTAATGTCATCTAAAGCTCTTCCTCATGGATGTTCCCTGGAGCATTCCCACCTTCATTTTTATTTGAGTCTCACTGAGTCTTTATTGTGAGTTTCTCAGAAATTAGGCAGAAAAATGTCCAACTTCTCTCACTTATCTTCTTCCAACGTAACATCCTGGTCTTCCCACATGACATCCTGGTCTCCAAACTGACAAGACATGGATTTGACAGATGAACTACTTGGTGGTTGAGTAATTGGCTGGATGGCTGCACCCAGTGAGTTGTGGTCAATGGTTCAGTGTACAAGTGGAGGCAAGTGACAAGTGGTGTTCCTCACGGGTCAGTATTGGGACCAGTGCTGTTCAACATCTTTGTTGGAGACATGGACAGTGGGATTGAGTGTATCCTCAGCAAGTTTGCTGATGATACCAACCTGTGTGGAGTAGCTGACACCCTAGAGGGAAGAGATGCCATCCAGAGGGACATTGACAGGCTGCAGAGGTGGGCCAATGGCAATCTCATGAAGTTCAACAAGGCCAAGTGCAAGGTCCTGCCCCTGGGTCAGCACAACCCCAGGCACTAATACAGGCTGGGGGGAGAATGGCTACAGAGCAGTCCTGAGATGAAGGACTTGGGGGTGGTAGTAGATGAGAAGCTCAACATGAGCCACCAGTGTGCGCTGGAGCCCAGAGGGCCAACAGCATCCTGGGCTGCATCAAAAGAAGTATGCCCAGCAGGGTGAGGAAGGTGATTCTGCTCCTCTACTCTGCTCTGGTGAGGCCACATCTGAAGTACGGTGTACAGCTCTGGAGCCTTCAGCACAGGAAAGACATGGAGCTGTAGGAGAGGGTCCAGAGAAGGGCTACGAAGATGATCAAAGGGCTGGAGCAGCTCTGCTATGAAGACAGGCTGAGAGAGTTGGGGCTGTTCAGCCTGGAGAAGAGAAGGCTCTGGGAAGACCCTGAAGCAGCCTTTCAGTGCCTGAAGGGGCTACAGGAAAGCTGGGGATGGGCTTTTCACCAAAGAGGGCAGTGATAGGACAAGGGGTAATGGTTTTAAACTGAAAGAGGGGAGATTTAGGTTAGAGATCAGAAAAAAATTCTTCACACATGCTGGAATAATTTGCCCAGGGAGGTCGTTGATGCCTCCTCCCTGGAGGTGTTCAAGGCCAGGTTGGATGAGGCTTTGTGCAGCCTGGTCTAGTGTGAGGTGTCCCTGCTTATAGCAGGGAGGTTGGAACTTGATGATCTTTAAGGTCCCTTCCAACCTTAACCGTTCTTTGATTCTATGATTCTCTAACTTGGAGGCTACCTTTCCTGAGAGGACTACAAAGTAAACAACTCTCTGGAGAACACAAAGATGTCAGCAAAGGTGAATGAGTGAGCTGGGTGTGGGGCATGGGGAAGGAAACACTCCCCTGTGACAGATGTTGTAGGGAAATATGAAAGGGAATCACTGCAGTGGGGCTGGAAAGACTGAGCAAGAAGGGACATGGTTATTGGTCTGAGTGCCCCAAGAAGAGGAAAACATGGGTTCTGGTCACCTGATAACATCTGTACCTTGTCAGTCAGCCTTTATTATACACATCAAAGCATCATAGGTGAGGATCAAAGTTAGCAATTCTCTTTTTTTTTTTGAAGGAAAGTTGTTTTGTTGGGGATTGTATGAATGATGATTTTGTAAGCTTTCCCTGTACATTTATTTTGAAGTGTGTCTGCTTTTTCATGGATAACTAAAAGATGTTACCATTAAAAATAAAAATAAATAAATTAATAAAAAGGCCTTCACTAAGAATACTCTGCTTTTCCTCCATTTTTTTTTAACAAAAGGCACACTCTCTATGGAAAATACTAAGTTATTTTCTTGCTTATGATAATAATACACTTATAATTTTTTAATTATAATTATAATTATATTATATAAATTATATAAATTATATTATATAATTATAATTATAATAATTTTCCTTTACTACACAATGGAGTTAGAGATATTGCTGAACAATGCTTTCATTGTTCTTGTGAGAAGCTGAGCACTGAACTATTACATTTAATTACCAAACTGATAAAAAACAAGTTAGCAGTTACTCAAACAAAACCCATGCTCCACTCTGTCCATTTTTATCAATAATTAAGTACTTACAAGAAAATTAAGCATTTCTGGAAATAAAATAAAGGAATGCATTGCTGCCCTTTATGTCAGTATTATTTTCTCTTTTTGGAAAAGTAAAAAGTAAAAAAAATTATCTGCAGGTGAAATTTCTGCTTATTGAGCATTTCATCCAGCTGTGATTTAATTTTAAAAGACAGATGAACTACTTAAACACAATGTAAGTTCCTCAGTGTTACTGTCTGCAAGTTGCCCTTTTCGAGGCAACAGCACCACTTACAAGAACATACTGGGAACCTATTTTCTCATCTTATGAAAAACATGGGATTTTTTTAAGCTAGCTACTTCCTATAAGGACTGGAACTTCTGATCTATGCCTTTTTGTCATAGCGTGGCATGAAAAACTGATCTAGTATGATAATTCTCAGTAAATATGTGATTCTTGACTGTAAAACCAGTTAAAACCAGTTTGGATTTGCACACTAATAAATTATAAATCTATTAATACATCTATTCATTTACTAATAAGGAAAGGTATGGATAAAGAGTGGTTAAAAATTAATGGAAAATTACCAAATAATAGGTGGCACAGAGAACATAAAATGCAGTGAGAAAAAGGGACACGGGGTTTTTCTAGCTAAGACTTGAAAATGTACTCTTATACAGGGTGTTTTTCCAAAAACAGCCTTCTTGAGCTTGTAGCAATAAAAGCCTTCATGCTTTAATGGAAAATGTAAAAATAAATCTGAATACATTCCTATCTAAGCTGCTTTATAATTAAATCTGCTTCTTTTTTCTTTTGAAGTAATTGAAGACTTTTTGAGTTTCCAGAGGGAAATATCCCACCTTAGGATAAGCAAGGCATCAGATCACTTACTTGAAACAGGGGAAGAAAAATTCAAACACCTGGGCTGAATCAGGCAGTGCAGAGACAAGCTGGGTCTCCCCTGTCCCATGCGAATGCCTTAGCCCTGGGCTATTGGCTGTTCTCCAGCATGCCTATAGCTGGACAGAAATTCTCCCTTGGACCTAAGAAACCTTTCCCAAAGCAAGCTGTGTTGACAAAGTTATTTTCCTAGAACGTATTTTTGTTCTTGACAAATCATCATTTTATAAGTAACAGTTCAAACTAGTTTTGCTACCCACGGTGCCCACAGCTAAGCATATAGATATAATTTTTTTCCAAGCTGGGCCTAAAAATGGTGGGACTCGGGGCCCTGATAGTGATGCCTATACACTGTGAGCAATCTCATTGCCTTTAATGGTGCATGTAAATTTTCACAAGACCAAAGACTTAATGACTTACACTTTCCAACTGAAACTCCATCCTGAAATAGGTCCAGTTATCCTAGCTTTTAGGCTAACAGCAAACACTCTAAGGATGGTGTCAACAAAGGCTAACGCTAGCCTACAGCACTTGGTTCTGTTGGGTCAGAGGAGAGAAATACATTCTTCTGGAAGGAGTTCTCCTTAATCACTCCCTGAAGGAACCTGGCTCTCTCCCTCTTTTTCCTGCTGTAGGGCAGCTCGGAGATATCCACCTCTTCAGGCCAAAATTAGCCTTTGTGAATTCTCCCCTGCAGATTTCTTTAGATGCATGTGCATACATGAACATAAATGCTTTTGCTACATAAAGCCCCAAGAACATCAAGCTACTTTGCTTTGCTCCACCTTTAATACTGCTGTCATCCTCCCAAAAAAACTACACTAGTGTTAATGTAAAGGCAACCGTTTCCAGGTCACATTGACCATTACTTAATCAAGACCCCTTTGGCTAAGTCACTTGGGTTGTCATGCAAAAGGTACATGCAATTTCAAAGTGATGACAAAAAGTGAGCTTTGGGAGAATGTAGGGACAAATGTAACCCACCTAGCCGAGTTGCTGTGAAGTTGGCTGTGAGCTGTGAGCACTCTGGATGCCCAAATGTAGTAGTTCCACTGAAAATGCTTAACCTACATAACTAGAACAAAAGACTTAAACTTCAGGTTGGAACCTGCAATGCTTGCTTTGCTCCACATTTCCAGAAAAATGCCATTTTTGTTTGGGTAACAGTGTGGGGCTGGGATTCTGTCTGGTTAGTCCTTACACATCCGTCCCCACCCCATCAGAAAATAAATAAAATATCTGCTCTGAAATAACACTAAAAAGATTTCAAATTCAACTCCCGCAGGCCTCAAGAAGAATGATCTATCTCTTCCTGTCTTTCCTTTTCCAAAGTCAATGGCCAAATCACAAACATGCACTTCTTCAGGGAATTAAGTGTGGACCTCCAAATCTCCCTTTACAAGAGAGTTTGGGAACTTTTCAGATTCACCGTGAACTGCTCTGCATGACAGAAATCAGCCACAGGATTCACTTGCAATGATCAAAAACGGTTTCAGATGGTATTTTCTCCTTGATTTCTCTTTGTTGGCTATACTTGACAAGTTCTCAGGAGCTGCCTTTTGTGCTGTTACACTTATACTTGATTTTTATATATTTTTCTTAATAATTCACTGGAAAAAAATCTCTTCAGTTTACTTCATGTTTAGTTGCCAAGATGATAGCAGATCTTACAGCAAAACTTTGTCTTATTTTATTGTTGTATTAGCTGATAATGTAGCAAAAGCTGACATGAGGACTCAGGCAGTGTTGATAAACATCTTTGGCAGGAGATACTGATCAAATGTGTTTCTATGTGTTAATTAATTGATTGAACTGTGAAAACACACCTCAATTCCTATAAATTACGTTCTTATCCCTTCAATGGCTGCAGTGTGAGAGAAGACCTAAAATAAGACATATTTGCTGAAGGCTTAAAATAAACATAAGACTAATGTATTTGACAAAGACTAAATGTTCACTATATCCCCAAAATAACATGCAAACAAAATATTCTATTAGACGTTCAGCCTTGTATAGTGAAGAACTCCTCTAAGTCTGCTCCAGAAGATATATTGATAGACAGGTAACATAGACAGAGGTGGATAGATAACATAAATAGATAACATATTTAGAGGTAAAGATAATTTTTCCAGCTGTCAACCTGACATACTCGGTGTTGGAATTCAAAAGTCAACCCATGCTCTTTCCATCTCATGCATCATCAGCAGTGACATGGTTTCTGAAATAGCAGTTGCTGACTGAAGTCAGTGTGCAGCTTGGCACTAAAGCTACTGGAAACTGGGTCAGCCCCAGTTAACAATCCAGTTCATGACACAGGTGCCAGTCCACAGTCTCAGGAGAAAGTAGGGTATGCAGGACTAACTGGAATCGAATGCATTCAACAGTTAGGGGGATTTGGATAGAGAAAATAACGAAAGGCATTTTAAAAGTTGTATTGAAACCTAATCAATTGCTAACCTGGGCCATGATTCACGAAAAGGAGACTTCAGTTCTCCCACCTTGCTTAACCTCCCTCTCAGAGATGTGTCCTTGCAGCATTAATAAAATGGCCAGTTGCACATGGTATCTAACAGATCAAAGAACTCTTTTTGAAACTAATAAAGTGTCTTCTTTTTTTGCCTTCCTCTCACAACAGCAAGTACAAACTCCTGCTCACCTTCATTACTAGCTTTACTTTATTCTCTGAGAACTCTGCAAAGCATAGTAGGTTACCGAGATGCCAACAGCTGTCACCAAGGACAGCTGTGGAAGAGGCTTGTCTGAAACCCATGTCTCTTAACATCCTTTCCTGAATCTGCAGGGATGGTGCTGCTGTCATTATCCCTCCTAGTGATCACTCTTTTTTGCACCTATGACAACATGACATTTGAGGGGATTAAAGACATGAGTCAGCTTCTGGCTAAACCAGTTTAGTGCTTCCTATGTAGGCAGGGAACCAACTGTATCAGCAGTACTACACACATGGCCTTGTGCACAACACAGGAAATATTTATCCAAAATTGTTTTGTGAAAATTTAAATGTGAATAAAAAAGAAAAAAAAAAAAAAAAGGTATGATTACTTTGCATCCCTTCTGGTAGTCCCATGCATGTCAACTGCTTGTCACAGAATGTACACAGGCATATGTTTCTGAGTCTGCAGGTAGCCCACCCAAAATATAAAGAAAAATATTCTTGAGAGTAAGAGCTGCCTGCATAAATATATATTGAGTCACTCAGCAATCTGTGCAATACTTACAAAATGTCATCAGCTACTGATTAGTAATATTTTGGGTTGAAGGATATAGTCAGTGGATTTAGAGAAAAATTCCAAACTGCTTTGAATAAGCTGGGAGTCTGCAAAGACTGGAGTGTTCCTTATCCTTTTCCCAAAGCTCCCAGGCCATATGACAGGCTCCTGCAATGAACATATGTGTTCTGAGAACAAAATTTATAGCACAAGTGAAATGGAAACGTGAAGGGCAGATCAAAGCGTAATGAAGTTAACTCCAGATTAAATACTCCCAGGGATTTGTGACTCATCAATGTGTCTAATTCAGTAAGAATACTCTTTTATAAGGCAATGTAAAACTGAAAAAGAGTCTATTGCCTTCCTTCCAACTTTCTTTTAATACTTGGTGTTGATGCAAGGAGAAAGTCTGGTAATGATTAAAAACAGAACAGTAATATATGCGTGGATATATTTATATGTATGAGCACACAACTGCTTGACAAATGGATCCTGAAGAGATTTACCGAGTGCAACAAACCTTACATCTCATCATTTAAAAGCTACATTTTCAAATGGTACTGCAGTGCTACTGTAACCATCTAAAACCTAGGCATCCAAACTGGAGATTAATGTTATTTTTTTCTTCTTCCTTTTAGCTCCTTGTACATGACTGGAGAAAGATGAACTCCAAAGAGCTATTCACTCCATAGAAAGTGTGATCTCTGAAGGCCTACACAGGCAACTTAGAGGGTTACCTTTTAGATTCCCAGAGTTAAGTGACGTGACTCTGAGGACTGAAGCTTTATACTTTATAGAAGTATATGGAAGGTTATGGAAGTTTATGGAAGTTTATATATGTGCTATATAAAGATGTAAAGTAAATAAACAAACAAATGCATAAACCCAGCTTTGCAGGATCATATTTTTTTTTGTTCTTTCACTGCTGCCTTGTCTTCATGTTTATGTATCAGTGTTAAACTGTTCTATTTTATTACATATTTTGTCTATGGAAGAAGATTGTCTTAGTCTGTTTCTTTAAGAGGAAAAAGAGTTATATCAGTATACTGTGTATGAACCTGTTTGTGCCTCTTTTTTTGCCCTCTCCCCATAACTTTGAACACATTGGTCAACATCAGTGAAGCTTGATTTCAGTCTGAAGATCTCAAAGTTGTTTAACCCAGTAACTTTCATGACTGTGAGTGACTCTGATCCACAAGAAAACACTAACAAGGTTACTCTTTATTAAACCCCAGATAATCCAAACAGAAATCTTCATTCTCTAGTTTGGCACTTGGTTAAACTCTATTTTTCATGTCTAAAGAACTCTGCAGAATAGGTAACACTACTTTATTACTAATAGTACTATTAGTTCTTCTCCCTTTTTTGGATGGCAATGAAACATCAACTATTTCATTCATCATTAGCTGAAGGAACTGAGGGATCTTGGAAGGTGTGTTTGTCACATATTTGCTGAAAGTGGCTATGAAAACCTTTGGATTCTCTTTTGAAAGGGTTTTTGCTTACCATGTCCACTCCAAACTGTAGACTTGATACCCTGAAGGTTACACAAAACAAATAATAAATATCCATGGTATGCAGCTTTGATTTACATGTTAGCTTTTCAGCTTAAAAAATTCTAATTTACACTTGTCTGCTTCTGCTTCATCACATATACAGAAATTTTAAGGACAGTTGATAGCAGGAGAAGAATTAGTTAATTTTTAGAAGTTTTAATAACTATTTACATCAGACCTGTCTTACATAGTGTAATAACTGCTTTAAAGTCCTTACTGTGAAAGCAAATCTGACTGCATAGAGCATGATGTTTCAGAGAGAAAAAGGGAGAGGAGGAGAGAAGGAAAGAAGGAGGATAAGAGTGCAGGCTGATAGGAAAGAGGGAGGGAGAGAGGGAGAAAGACATGCAGGGAGGGAGGAAGGGAAGAAGGAAAGAAGGAAGAGAGGGCTGTCATGCATTGTCCATGTCATTTAGAATCATAATTTGGACTGTACTTTTTCCTGATATGTTCTCATTTTCAGCTTGGAAATTTTGTTTGGAAGAAGAGGAAATCTAGCCAATTTTCTGCAGTTTCTAGTGTCGGGTATTCAATCAGAACATGTTTTCTGACAGTGTTCCAAAGTCACAGTATGCAAATAAATTGCATATAATGTGATGCAACAAATCCACCAAGGTTTGCATAGCACAGTCTGACCATGCATTTGTTGGCCAGTTTACAGGACTTGTGCTAAGGCTGAGAAGCATCTTGATATCCATGCAATGCTCCTGGGTCTATATCCCTACCTAGTCTGTATTGCTGCCTGGTGTCTGCAGCAAGTTTCCTTGATTTCAATGAGGCAGTGGTCATACATGTTCTTTAATGTGTTCACAGACATGTTGTTGTTTTTTATTTAGGCAAAGCATACAAAGAGTCTAATGACAAATTTAGAGTGGTAAACTGGGCCCAGTGAGGGACTCTATAATTTCTCCACCTACTCCACCTCTGTTGAAGAGAAAAAAAAAATATTGTTGAGGCAGGTTATGAGGCCCATGCAGCTGATCTCCACCCCTGATCATCACAGTAGAGCAAAGATAGCCTTTTAATTCCCTATATAGCTGTTTCTGTAGAGGGAGGTATCAGACTTTATGGGTTAATTAGTCTGTCAAATAATATTTTTGCAACAGTGACAGCTCCCATGGTTGTTCCAAGTAACAGTAGTGAGTGACTTTCCCAGTTCTTTGGGACTTCTGATCCCAGATACATTTTTTTTTCCCATCAGCTCCACTTGTATTACTCCACTCTAGAACCTTGAACTAGCTTTTCAGACATTGCTTCATTAAAAAATAAAGCATGTGGTTTCTTGTGTTGAATATGGCAATTCTGCAGAAACATTTTGTTCAGAAATACTCTCTGGTGTGGCCATACAAACCAGGCTACCTAGTTTCACAAGCAGGTTCAGATAAGGAAGGTAGGATGTACTGCATATGTTAAGGCTGGAAAGGGGTATGGAGTCTAAATATAGAAGGAAGAAAGGCTATAGGAAAATGAGTAGGAGGAAATCAAGAAGATGGGGTTTTTAGGTAATTCTAGTACTGTAATCTAAAAAGACCATGATTAATAGATTAAAGGCCAGAAGGGACCACGAAAATGTAGCTTTACCTCCAGTGAACTTCAGGGAACTCTATTTTGTGCTGGAGTTGAATCAAAACTGTTGCAATTGGTACATGTTTGCAGAACATCAGGGTAAGTCAAGCTTGATATGAAGATTCCCAAGGTGTCTTTTCCAAGTTGGTGTAATTGCCTTTTACTGTATGATGAAAGTTGTTATTTCTCCATCTAATGGTGTTTTGAGAATAGTGAAAGCAATTGGGATTCAGGAAAATGTGTGCAAATAATCAGTTTGTGTTGACTCATGTTGTTTCTTGGGTTTATATTATTGCTTTGTATATTCAGAATGTGTTTGCTTGTTGAAAAGAAAAATGAAGATTATGACATGACCTTGGAAATCTGCTTTAAACATGGTAACCTAAGACATATAATATAAATTATAATATATTTTGCATACAAGATAATGTCATTGAATTTTCATTTCAGAGAAAAACATTATAACTCTGTGAGTATTTATGCAAGTCCATCTGTAAAGGATATGAATGCCTTCCACGTGAAATCAGTAATAGCAAAGTGAGTTTCATAGCATTGTTATTTTTGTATTATTATTATTATTATTATTATTATATCAAGCAAATCTTTAATTTGTGGGATACAGAAAAAAAGTATATATCAGAACAGTTGAGAGATAATTATTAGTTCTTGGCCTTGATTTCGCAAAGGATTTAAGCACATACCTGGTGTTAAGCAGAACAGTGATCCTGTAGAAAGAACTATTCATGTGGCTAAACCAAAGCAGAAGTGCTTTGCTGAAGTGTGGCCATGATTTCTGTTTTACAGACTGGAAACTGCACTTCGAGCTTGCTTGCATATCATTTCAGCCACAAAGTTCAGAGTTCTGGAAATTGGTTTACTGAAGGGGCTGTACAATTTGCTCATATCTACAAAAAGAATATTAAATATCAGCTTGGGATGTGCTGGTGCTGGTGGCAGTCATGCTCAAACGTGTCCGATGAGTTGCATGACTCAGCCATAGATCCAGTCTTGCAAACACAGAAACACAACACTGAAGCCAATTTGTATGTTTTCTAGTTTGATGAGTGGGTAAGAATTTTCAGAACTGGACCTATAGTTTGGGTTCAGAAAATGTGCTGAATATCATTCAGTGCCACAAGTACAGACTAATCTTAATGTTGGGACCACAGATTCTTAAGTCACTGAGGATTGTATATGTCAACAAGAGCATTCCTCATTTGGGAGAAACCAGCTTCTGGTTCTTAATTTGTTTATCCGTGTATCTAGAATTTATTTCTGTCTGTTTTAAATGTCTAAAACCTATATGTCTGATCTAGTCTAGTCATAATCCAAAAACTGGGGAAAGAGAGATGTTTCTCCAGAGGATGCTTCATCATACTGGTTTCAGAATCAACTTTTGAAAACATCTCATGCTCCATTGAATGTAAAGATAACTTAGATGGCAAACAAGAATGGACCTCTAATTTATAGATGACTGAAGTTAGATGATTCAAATCCCACCCACTGAATTTCTAGTTAAGTATATAAAAGTGCAAATAGTTTAGAGTTTTTAAAGGTTATGCTATTTTTTGTTATTATTGTCATTTAAAAATACTATAATTAACAATTAATTTGTCAAGAAAGTCAACTTTGATATTTCTTCTAGGCTGCTGTTCTACTTCATCACATTATATAATTACAAAATTATTACTAGATGAATTTCTGAAATACAAACTCCAATAAATTAATGGGTTAACTTTTTCCCCAGTTTTTGTTAATTTTTTCATTATTATTCTTAAAAATATGAAGTTTTTTCATTAAAACATAAATCTAGTAACTGAAGAAGCAGTCGATAAAAACATTGAAATAAATTCAATTTTTGGTTGTGTTTGTTTAAGAAACCACATTTGTTAGCCCTGTTACCACATGGGAACAGTCACTTATCTGATTTTTTTTTTTTTGGTCTCTGCTACTGCCTTATTTAGAGCCCCTGATGGTCCACACACTTCATGCACACCCAACAAGAGACTGTCCTTGTTCCCAGGAGTCTGCAAGCTAAACAAGCAAGAGATACAAAAAGCAGGACATGAAGCAATGCCAGAGCAAGGCCTCACCAAAAGCCTGAAAGAACCAAAAAACTGAAATGTGGTGGTCTGACATGCTTCCAGAGCCATGAGCGAGCTCAAGGTCAAATATTGACTAGGCTAGTGCAGGAACCAAGGATCGTGGAGTTGGAGATAACAGAGAGCCAGCAGGGATTCAGCCCTCACCATGTAAGGAAAGGAGAGATTATTACAAGGTCTAAGCCAAGGGGGAAGAAGACGAAGAGGAGAAGCTTCCTGAAAGTCCATTAAAGTAGCTGTGTTAAAGCTAATTACTAAACCAAACCAAAGCACCTACACTATCCTCTTCATGGTCTTCACTACACCCCTGGAACAGTCATGTACTATGAACTGTCTTCTTTAGCTTGAAGGTGAACATGTAAGCAAAGCTTAGAGAAACATTTAATGCTCTTTTCAGCCTACGACTATGTTACAATTTAGATCATTTCCCTTTTTATTCCTCATGCTTTTTTATCCTGCTTTCTCTGCAGCTGGTGTTGTCAGGGCCAGGGACTCTAGAGCCCTGATCCATCTTTTGTCACTGCCCCCCAAGTTCATCTCCAGAAAAAGGGCATAGCAGAATGAATTTCTCTAATCTGTTGCAAGGAAGTGGAAATGTTGAGAGATGGAGAGAAGGTAACTTCTCTTTACAGCCAATATAAAAATCTTGATGTTCTGTTCTCTGAAGGGATGCATGCCACTAGCATTACTTTACTAGTAAAAAACTATTTAAGCATTGAAGCAGTACAAAACCCCCCTCTGGTAGTGCTACGTATATCAAATGTGTCAAATGGCCCAGAGCAGCAAGATCACCAGCATTATCCCTTGCCTACTGTAGGAGGGATTTTGTTTTCCTTATGCAACTGGCTTTCCCTAGGAATTCTGGCTTGTCTGTCACTAAACACACTCCACATGCTCAGCAGGAGCAGTGAGCAAGTTTCATACCCATTGATGTGGGCCTAAGATAACAGAAAAGCAACATTTTCTGCACAGACACCTCTTTGTCCTCTCCTACTACAATTTAAAAAAAAAAAAAGGTAGGAACTGTATCAGTCAAACAATATTTCAGCATGAGTGAAGCACTATTTCCTGCCTGGGAATGGAGCACATTGCTGGTCTCTTCCAGCATGGGCCACTGGGAAGTGCTCCGTGATAGTAACAGCGTGAGATATTATGGATCTAGCTCAACTGGTATTTCTTCATTTCACCTAATAGAGAGTAAAATTTATATACTGCATCCAGTTCTGGAGTCCCCAACACAAGAAGGACATGGAGTGAGCTGGAGTGAGTCCAGAGGAGGGCCACAAAGATGATCAGAA
The DNA here is from genome assembly GCA_020745705.1 of Hemiprocne comata. Taxonomy (NCBI): domain Eukaryota; kingdom Metazoa; phylum Chordata; class Aves; order Apodiformes; family Apodidae; genus Hemiprocne; species Hemiprocne comata. The sequence continues at coordinate 10,895,890 of CM036588.1, forward strand.
GGATGGAGCACCTCTCCTATGAAGACAGGCTGAGAGAGTTGGGGTGGTTCAGCCTGGAGAAGAGAAGGCTCCTGGAAGACCTTGTAGCAGCCTTCCAGTACGTGAAGGGGCTACAGGAAAGCTGGGGAGGAACTTTTTACAAGGGCAGGGAGTGAGAGGACAAGGGGTAGGGGATTAAAACTGGAGCAGGGGAGATTTAGGTTAGACATTAGGAAGAAATTCTTTCCTGTGAGGGTGGTGAGACACTGGCCCAGGTTGCCCAGGGAAGCTGTAGATGCCCCATCCCTGGAAGTGTTCAAGGGCAGGTTAGATGGGGCTTGGAGCAACCTGATCTAGTGGGAGGTGTCCCTGCCCATGCAGGGGGTTTGGAACTGGCTGAGCTTTAAAGGTCCCTTCCAACCCAAACCGTTCTATGATTCTATGATTCTATAATTGGATAAAGATGCATGAGAATTCATCTGAGACAAAAAGCGGGCATGAAGGAGGAGACAAGTCACAGAAGTCTTGTAGAAGATCTAGGAAACTGGTTCTTAACAAGAGAAATAAAGAAGGAAAAAGAAATGAGAAGGGAAAGCCTCAGAATCAGTTATCTCAGTCACTCAGTGACTCAATTATCAGTCACTCTGCCCTAGTGAGACCCCATCGGGAGTATTTTGTCCAGTTCTGGGCTTCCCAGGTCAAGAGGGACACGGATTTACTGGAGAGAGTGCAACGGAGGCTACAAGGATGATTGAGGGACTGGAACATCTGTCTTAGGAGGAAAGGCTGAGAGACCTATGGCTGTTTAGTCTGGAGAAGAGAAGACTGAGAGGGCATTTTCTTAAATATCTGAAGGGTGGGTGTCAGGAAGGAGGGGCCAATCTCTTTTCAGTCATGTCTTGTGGTAGGACAAGGGGCAATAGATGCAAACTAGAACTTAAGAAGTTCCACCTCAACATGAGTAAAAACTTCTTTACTGTGAGGGTTATGGAGCACGGGAACAGGCTGCCCAGAGAGGTTGTGGAGTCTCCTCTGGAGACTTTCAAGACCTGTCTGGATGTGTTTCTGAGTGACCTGCCCTAGATTCTGTGTTGGTCCTGCTCTGGCATGAACATCGGACTGGATGATCTCCAGAGGTCCCTTCCAACCCCTACCATTCTGTGATTCTGTGATTTTATTACACCTTTTTTTTTTTTCTTTTCTTTAAGACACTGTTTTATTTGTCATTTCATAAATATGATGCTGAAATATATTCTTCTTCAGAGCATGACTGTTTAGAATAGATGATGAGGGCGTTCTGATATTGAATGACATGATCGTTTCACTAAGATATTTGTAAATTTAAGCTGTTTAAACAGCAAATATTTTACTATTATTTTTTAGTTATTTGCCCTCATTAGTGTTGCTAATTAAGAAGTGATACTCATGTGAGATCTGTGAAAAATGAAATAAACCCAAATATAGTGTATTTTATAAAAAGAATGTTTGGCAAACAAAAATAACAAATAAGACCAGACCCTCTTTAATATCAGTCTTGTCTGATTGTCAACACATTGTCTGCTGTAAACAGTATTTGTGAAGAATTTCAAACTGCTTGCAGATCTTCTGTGCTGGTTTTGAAGATGCAACTGGTTATCTGAAAGTATTTGCTGTGTAGCTTGAATTAAGTAATTGATTTTCATTGCCCACTGTCAATCTTCCAACAGTTTCTTTTAGCTCATCATTGTTGCTCCGGGTCACTAATAATGGAAGTCTGCTGCCACTTATTCTAATATTATGTTGAAGTGTTCTAGCAATTTGAACACGACTAAAATTAGGCTACAAAAACTGATAGAATTCTAAATAAATTACATTCCTCAATAGAGAAAAATGTTCTCTTATCTTAAAGGATAAAAAAAGTTGTCTTTAATGCAGATATAATTTTTCATTAACTACTGTGTGGTTTCTGAAAATCTACAAAATCATTCTCAATATTCTCAATAAGTGTGGCCAGCAGGTCAAGGGAGGGGATTCTCCCCCTTTATTCGGCTCTTGTGAGACCCCACCTGGAGTATTGTGTCCAATTCTGGAGCCCTCAACATAAGAAGGACATGGATTTCCTGGAGAAAGTCCAAAGGAGGGCCACAAAGATGATCAGAAGGATGGAGCACCTCTCCTATGAAGACAGGCTGAGAGAGTTGGGGTGGTTCAGCCTGGAGAAGAGAAGGCTCCAGGGAGACCTTAGAGCACCTTCCAGTACCTGAAGGGGCTACAGGAAAGCTGGGGAGGAACTTTTTACAAGGGCAGGGAGTGAGAGGACAAGGGGTAGGGGATTAAAACTGGAGCAGGGGAGATTTAGGTTAGACATTAGGAAGAAATTCTTTCCTGTTAGGGTGGTGAGACACTGGCCCAAGTTGCCCAGGGAAGCTGTAAATGCCCCATCCCTGGAAGTGTTCAAGGGCAGGTTAGATGGGGCTTGGAGCAACCTGGTCTAGTGGGAGGTGTCCCTGCCCATGCAGGGGGTTTGGAACTGGCTGAGCTTTAAGGTCCCTTCCAACCCAAACCGTTCTATGATTCTGTGATTCTATAATTGGATAAGGATGCATGAGAATTCATCTGAGACAAAAAGAGGGCATGAAGGAGGAGACAAGTCACAGAAGTCTTGTAGAAGATCTAGGAAACTGTTTCTTAACAAGAGAAATAAAGAAGGAAAAAAAAATGAGAAGGGAAAGCCTCAGAATCAGTTATCACCTGATGGATAATTACAGTCTTCTTCGTTTGTTCCTGTTTAGTTTTTACCTTTGTGAGGCCTTCTCAATATTTTCTCTTCCTTTTCTTTTCATGTCCTTTCTTTCCTCTTTATCATGGCTTGGACACTGTAGTTTTTCTCTTCCTAAGTGAACACAGTGCAAGAAAATATCGAAGTGTTTTTTGCTTTGTATAGTCTCTGTGCAGTCAGTTTCCAAAATCATCTAGCTATTTCCCTTTCTGTCTCTTCCCTGTCTTCTACACAAGTTACTTTTATATTTCTCTTACATATTATTCTCTAGACCACTGTCATGATCAATAAATCATGTCTAACTTTATTGCCATACTGTATAATGGGTTTGACCTCAGCCCTTGACCCAGACACAGTGACTCAGCTTTTGCTTCTCTAGTTTGTTACTTCTTCTATTTCAAAATATCCTGACAAAATTTTCCACATGCAAGGCCTAGTTGTTTATCATTCTTTAACTTTCCATTTTTCACTCAGCTTGGAAGTTCAATTGTGAAACATAGAATGATAGAATATTTTGGGTTGGAAAGGGCCTTTAAATGCCATCTATTCCAATCCTTCTGCAATGGACAGGGACATCTTCAGGTTGCTCACAGCCCCATCCAACCTGACCTTGAATGTTTCCAGTGACGGAGCTTCTACCACTTCTCAGGGCAACCTGGACCAGAGTGTTTCACCACCCTCATTGTAAAAACTGTCTTCCTTATATCTAGTCTAAATCTCCCCTCTTTTAGTTTAAAACCATCACCCCTTGTCCTATCACTACAGGCCCTGCTAAAAAGACTGTTCCCATCTTTCTTAAAGGATCCCTTTAAGTATTGAAAGGCTGCAATAAGGTCTCCCCAGAGCCTTCTCTTCTCTAGGCTGAACAACCCAAACTCTCTCAGCCTTTGCTCATGGCAGAGGTGCTCCAGCCCTCTGATCATTTTTGTGGAAGTCAAGCAAGTGCTTGGGTTAACAACTGTGAATAAATGCATTTTAAGGAGAAAATGCATCAGAATGGATGGACATTTTAACAATTTTAACAATTGCAATTTTGACGAATGAAATTTGAAAACAAAGCCAAAATAGTGGTTAAGAATAGATAAAACATACAGCATCACATCCCAAAGAGCATAGTTGACTTTCTGCTGCATTGAAACTAGAGCAGAACAAGACACTTCAACACACCTAGAAGCAGACATAAAACAAGTACCTTTTTCTGACAATAGATAAAGAAATGTCCGTAAGGCTGTAACTCAAGACACCTGGTTCAGGTGCCTAGCACCAGCTAAGGTATCTGGAAAGAACACATAGCAATTAGCATAGATTACTGGAGGTTTCTACTGTCACCAACATTTGCACACTTCAGGTTGGAGAAAGCCAGCAGATTGCTTTTCTACACCAACTATCTTCCAGAGATCGCTTTGTTCTGTTTCAAATGGAACTAGCAGAAGGCAGGAACAAAGCACACAAAAGGAAGTTCATTACATAGCCTGCAGTTAACCTGAAAGCATCCTTACCAAAGAATGCTGCACACGGGGAAGTCCTTAACATTGGTTTGCAGGAAGATGAGACACATTCTTAGGCAACTGAACACATCAAAAACATGTCTGGCTTAAAGATTTTTGAAGCTACAGATGGTTAGAGGCTGAGAAAGAAGCTGGAGGATATACGATATGTTTGCCCTGGTTTTATGGCTCTTCCCTGGGCATCTGCCTTTCAACAGCTGTCAGAGACAGCATGCTGAGATAGATGGTGAGATTCAATAAAATCTCTCCTAAGTTCTTATGATCTTAGTGGAACTCAGACAGAATAATCTGACTGTGAATTAGCTGAGCATTGCCTGTACCTCTGAACTGTTGATGGATGAAGTAGCACTCAAGGGGTGCTTTAGACCTGTCTAACGTAGACATCTACACCTGCCCTTGAAGGAAACAGACACATTCAGGCTTGATTCATTTGACGTACTTCAATGCTCTACTTTTGATGAGATAAGTTACAGCCTTGAGATACCTATTCCTCTCCCTTGACCACAAAAGGTGCCCAGATTGAGTAGCTCAGAGGTAGAATTTTACATTTCAGACGTCAACATTACCTTAGATTAATTCTATGTGGAGGAACTTTGCAATTATTACGAGGCATTTGAGCCATATTTTGAGACAAAGAAAAACAACTGCAAAACAAATGAATCATTGATTCCCCCACCCCAAAGAGTCATGATTCAACCCACAGATGAGACATGCTACAAAATGAAGCAGCACTTGCATTTAACAGTCGTATAGAGAGCAGGTCATAATACACATTAATTTTACATTGCAATATTTTTTTCCACAATGGCAAACATTGTGATAAAACAGCAAGTAGAGACAGTGTTAGGCTAACATGTTCTACAGTGGTCTAACTCCTAGAGTTACAACAGTCATAATAACAGCCACTGTGAAATAAGTGTAATAATTTAATAATTTAATAGAAGCATAGAATATGCTGAGTTGAAAGGGACCCATCAGGATCATCGGATCCAACTCCTATCCCTGTGTAGGGCACCCCTAGAATCACACCATGTGCCTGAGAGCATCATCCAAACACTTCTTGAACTCAGACAGGCTTAGTGCTGTGACCACTTCCCTGGAGAGCTTGTTCCAGTGCTCAACCTTTTCCTGATATCCAACCTAAACCTCCCCTGATTCAGCTTCCTGCCATTTCCCTGAGTCCTGTCATTGGTCACAGGAGTGAAGAGATCAGTACCTGCCCCATCTCTTCCCCTCATGAGGAAGCTGTAGACTGCAATGAGGTCACCCTTCAGCCTCCTCTTCTCCAAGTTGAATAATCCAAGTGACCTCAGCCACTCCTCATAAGTTATCCCTTGCAGACTCTTCACCATCCTCGTGGCTCTCCTTTGGGTGCTTTCCAACAGCTTGATGTCTTATTCAGTGTGTTGTCCTGTGTCACTCAGCTTTAAGGAATGAATGAGGTACCACACATCAGGACCAGCACAAACAAGTAGGCTCAGATCAGAAAGAAAGAGCAGTTTTGTAGGGCCTGATCAAACATCTCTATATTCATATCTCTCCATACCTGTCTCTAAAAAGTGGCCTCTTGAGAAGAATTGAAGACAGAACAAAATTAGATAGTACTCTCCTTGAGTACTAAGACATCCTTCAGCAAGTTGTGACCAATGTCACAACCTGAGTCCTTCACTCAGGTTATCCACACATTAGGAAACTCTTATGGATTTCCTCTATGTGAACTTTCCCAGCTTTTCAGTGAAGCCATATAAATTTTTAACATCCAGTTAACATCAGGTACTTAACAGAGATGCCTTCTCCTCTTCTCTAGTTGGAGAGAGGAGATCTTCTGGATTGTAACTCAGTGCTACATATGAGAGCATGTCAGAAAGGTAGGAATCAGTCCCCTGTGTACTGTCTCTCACTATTAGCTGGTGAGTTTTAGTTGCCAGTGCTCTGTGAGGTGAGGCTCACAGTTTGTTGATGTCTTTCCATTAATGGCTTAACCTGAGCTCCCAATGTAGGCATCAGATCTTCCATCTCAAAAATAGGGTCTCTAAAAGAAAATTGCTATATGCACATGATTAATGTCAAGGAGCAGCAATATCTACTGGTTCACCTGACAACTTTTTCCAGCTGTGTCTAAGACATCAAATTTCAACTTATCACACACACCATATCTTAAAATACTGTAGTTCAAAGAGGATAGGTCCAATGCAGATTTTCTACAGACCATTTTAATGGCCATTATTAATAATTGTTGACAAAGTACAAGTACCATGAGACTTAATATCTAAGATCACTATCCTTTCTCATCCTAGCCCCCGCCTCCTGTTTTTTATAGTCAATTTCTCTTGCAGATGATCTTACCACCCATTCACTGATTGGTGGTTCCTAGACATCTTTGCAACCTTATCCAAATTGAAATAGAAACTGAATGGCTAGAAAGACATTACTTCACTAGATGGAACTTTTAAACCTTGAATATACAACATGAGGAATTAAAATACATTTCACCATCATAATGGATGACATTTTCAAAGTGTCTCTGCTGTAGCCATAGAAGAACATTTTAGGATAGGATAGGATAGGATAGGATAGGATAGGATAGGATAGGATAGGATAGGATAGGATAGGATAGGATAGGATAGGATAGGATAGGATAGGATAGGATAGGATTAGAATTAGGATAGGATAGGATAGGATAGGATAGGATAGGATAGGATAGGATAGGATAGGATAGGATAGGATAGGATAGGATAGGATAGGATAGGATAGGATAGGACAGGACAGCATAGCATAGCATAGCATAGCATAGCATAGCATAGCATAGCATAGCATAGCATAGCATAGCATAGCAGAATAGAATAGAATAGAATATGGACTAGTCTAGGCTAGAAAAATATAATCTTTTTAGTTGGAAAGGACCTACCATGATCACCTAGTCCAACCGCCTGACCACTTCAGGGCTGACCAAAGTTAAAGCATGTTGTTAAGGGCATTGTCCAAATGCCTCTTCAACACTGACAGCCAGCATTTCACCATAAACCTGTGGTACAATGTTAATCATTCCTCCAGATTCATGCCAAAGGCAAGTTGACCCCACAGTCATGTAATAATCCAGGCTAAAATTGGGGAAGGCAAGGTAACTAATCCTGATGCTGTCCATACTGCTGCCTTTGGCTACAGGAACTGGAATGCTCTGGTGAGGGTGGTCATAAAGTCTTGCTTGGATCACTGGCCCTTTCGATACAGAATCATATTCTTATGCATGGAAATGATTTTACCCAAGCAGTTGGATTTCAACTGTGTAAAAAGAATATTGATAGCAGTTTGTCATTAGGAGGACAATTTTGGTGTACAGGTATGTCAATCCAGCACCCTTTCCCATGGTATAATAGCTGGGAATTTACTATTTTCCTCTTAAAACATTGAGTATGGATCATATTTTTATAATGTCAAGATAAAAGCCTATAAAACAGGGAAGGATGCTCTTTTTATTTTTGTTTTTCAAATTATTACATTTTTACTGATATACAGAAGAGCTGCAGAGTCTATTCTCTGACTTTGAGGTCACTGGGGACAGTCTGGCCACATCCTTTTAAAACACAGGGGCAACACCTGACCTACTTGCTGCAAATTATTTGTAGCTCATGCTAACTCTGGACCATGTCTAGGAATTACTTCAGAGGCTGTTAATTGGATCAGGCCAGAGTGAGTCATTAACAATTAAATAGTACAGATGACCAAGTTCCAGGCTTAGGAACAAACCTTGGCTCTGGTTAATATGTTGGCACGGGTGCCAAATAAAACTCAGCTGGGCCAAATAAAACAGTTTCAAAGGCATGAGAAAAAAAACCAAGAACTTGTCTTTGTTCTTGCAAATACAGAAACGAAATGCAAAGTCTTCTTGCATTCAAGATATTTTTTGAATGACTGACTCCCAGTACAAAGACCTGTAGGAATTAAGATGAAAAAGGTCATTCATTACTACACTGAAATTTCCTCACCACCTTGAGTAACCAAACATAGACAGTAATCTGGGAATCACTAATCCATGGCTAAACACTATCCATAACAGAACTCATTTTATTGCAGTATCAGTGCTTTCCACCCTTGGATCACAAATTACTGATTCCAGTAATATTACTATTTACTACTCCTACTGCAACAGCAGAGAGAGGCCTTAACAAGGTAAGAATTCACTGTGAGAACTTCTGTAGAGACATGAAGTCAGTTATAGCCTCTTCTATCAGAGGCTGTAGTCAAGTGTATTATAAGATTTATTCCTGAACCGTTCTGCTCTTCGAAACACCTCACTATCTTTATGTATCTTAAGATAATGTCAGGTGACTTTTCATGGTTCTAATCCATGTGTAGGCTCTAATCTATAGTGAAGGAGGAGGAGGAGGAGAAGGAGGAGAAAAAGAAAGGCACTTCTTCTGTTTGCTATTCTTTCTCTGCTCTTAGTGAAGAGGGAGAGACCTCCAGAATGTGAACCATCCCATCTGTTCCAGATACCTCTATTAGGAAGAACCAAATCAGCTTCTGAAGCTCTCTACCTTCTCCATTGTCTCTTTCCATAGTCATAAAGTTAATCTCACTAATTTCCTTAGCTTAGAAATCAAAATCCATTGCAGAGCACAAGTTGGTATTTGAGATGCCTTTCAGGATGTAACACATCTGTCTGGGACTAACAGATGTGGCATGACTTAATTGCTCACTCATCTTTCTGGACTGGCAACTGAAAAACAAGTGGGCAAAGACCTGCCATAGAGTCAATGCACCCAGAGTGGGTGAAAGGATCCCATTCCTGCTATTAGATGTAATAAATTTTGCCCTTGGTTTCTGACCTATGTATTTTGACATCAGTTGCAGGAGGCTGTCACCAGCCTGAACCACCCCACTGCTTCAGTAAAATGTGCACAAGAAATAAACTGGACATATAAAGAAGGTTGTCTCCACATAACACTTCATCAGCTTGCATGTTAATCATCCTCTGAAAATTGAGAGTAATTGCTTCTCTCACCTATTTTGATTGTGAGGTCTTTGAGGTAGTGAAGATTTATTTATTTTTTTTTCTGTATGTCTGTGCAGCAGTGTGCACAGCAGACATCTGATTGCACCTGGGACGTTGTAGCCCTCCTGAACAATGTGCATTTAAAATAAAAAATGTCATGGATTACTTAAATTCTGCAAGACCCTGTGGATTCCATACTGTACTGAAATTTTCCCAGCCCAAAAACTTTCAAACGTGTTAAAAATGTCAGTGTCTGGGAGCTACAGCTATTTTTTTAATTTATTTATCTTTTTTTACTTCTCCCCTGTAGAGCTGTGGTCACTTGAGACATTGTGATTTTGCAGCTTCAGAAAACATGAGGCTATTTTGCTTGCCACACTGATGTACCTGGCATGGACTGGAAGGCAATCATTACATTAGGAAAAAGAAAATAAATATATATATATAAAAATATCTTAAAGAAATAACCAGAGAAACTCATGATACTCTGGAAGTATGATCCATCACCTGAGCCATGCCATTTAAGAAGCCTCATGCATTAAACATAATGGAAGGGAGTAATACAGCTCCAGTTCAATATGTGACTTGTGAGCTATCACAGGCCTTCTGCCTCAGTATTACTAAGAAATGTTCACTGACTGTCACTGCAAAGGTATGCGAGGGAGATTCTCTAAGGACCAATTAATGGGAATGGAAGAAAATTCTGGTAGATTGGTTGCCAGTGGGAGGAAAGTGAGTGGAGAATGGTGAAGAATAATGTATGTTTGCAATTTACTTATTACCCCTACGAAAAAATTGAAAAAAAAGCAACACATGCCAAACGAAGTAACAACAGATCTTAGCAGCATTTGTAAATACCATTTTAATTATTTAAGCTGAATGTGAAGAGGAAGCTTTTTCGCTTTTTTTGCTTTTTTTTTTTTTTTAAAGGGGCACTGTTGCTAATCAACACAACAGCCCTATTTTATGTCATAAAACCACAGTGTTCTTCCACAGAGGAAGCTCACTGCTGCAGTTTCTTAAACCTTGTACCCTTTAATCAAAGCTGAAATAATGGCATCTTAACTGTGCCAAGCTCATGTAGAGATTTATTATTTTCCTGTTTCCCTTTCTGTTCCTTTGTTTGCTTTTCCACTTCTGTATTGATTTCTTTTATCTGAGGAGCTCCAACCACAATACAAAGGCTCATTAATTATGCCGCACGGTACCCCACACAAAGTAGGACTCAGAGGATAAAATTCACCCAGTGCTGCATTGCTGTAGTTCAGTTTGAAGGCAGAGGGCTTTGTGATTCATTATTGCACAAATTTGGTTGGTGCTGTACATTTTCTCTCCTGGTGCCATTTATGTGGTTATGTTGCACCTCTTAAAGGCTTATAACTAGTTTACTGTAAATCTTTGGCTAATGTGCTCTTTGTAATGGAAAAAGAGCTTTTTGTCCAAGCTTCTCTGTTTTCAGAAAATTAGCTAGCCTAGTTCTGCCTGAGAAAGGTAAATCGTTGTCATAAAAACCTCTTGCTTTTGAGAAAGGCAACCCAAAGCCAAATTCTTCTTTCAGCAACACCTGTGCAGACCATGTTGTCCTCATTCAAGCTTAGGTTCTGATAAACAGGATTGAAGATCAAGAATTGTAATGAATTGCTGCTATAATGGGGCCAGTAGTCTAATGGAGTAATTAGAGGCTTATTTTGAATTTTGGTGTGTAAATATGAATCAGAATCACAGAATCAACCTGGTTGGAAAAGACCTCGAAGATCATCAAGTCCAACCATAACCTAAATCCACACACCATAACCTAAATCTACCTGTTCAATGCTTAAATCGTGTCCCTAAGCACCACATCTATCTGGCTTGTTTTAGAAATGTTCCACTGTTACTACACCTGGTTTCACTCCACTCCTATTGCAACCATAGGCAGAGTAGAAAGTGAGATGGCTTTGGCAACTGCTCCTTTAGGATACTTCTTGGTGTGCTTTTGCATACAGCCTGCTGTGATAGTGGGAAGGAAAAAGAACAGATCTGCTGCACACCAGCTAGGGAGTGACCCAGGAGATTCTTGTGGGGTTTTTGTCAATATAAACTTTGAGTTAACATGAGAGATATGTGACTTACCGAGGTAAGTGGTGAGGATTAATTCAGTTAAGAATTGCCACTTCCTTTAGTCTTCAGATTTGTTGGCATGCTAATATTTCTTGGAATACCATACAAAAAGTTGTATAAAATCAGTCTTTCCTACTTAGCTGGAAAAGAGAGTAGTTCAGAGCATTTGTGCATATATACAGGTACATCACTTTTCTCCACTTGGGAACTGCAGTCAAAAAAACAATACAATTATGAGACAGGATTCATCAGAGAAAAGAGATGTCCCTCAAATATTCATAAATGGTGTGAATTCTCATCGTACTCTCAGAAACTTTTTCCTTACACAGAAGCTCTAACAACAAAAAAGCATGACTAGTGATAAATTTAAAGTAGAATAAAACTGGTCTCTGTTAGGATCTCAGTAGTTATTGAACTTCAACTTAATCTAGGAAGAGTTAATTTTTAAAATATGAAAGTGGTAATAATAGGTTTTGGTATTATTTAGCCTAGATATCTATATTCTTATTTATATTTATAGTCCTTTAACTATGACATTTCTGTGGAGGTGAGTCCTATGATTACAAGTTCTGAAGAGGAAAAAATTTATTTCTACAGCCCCTGTTGGTTAAAATTGAAACAGTCTGTGTGATTGTCAGTTAATAGTCAATGGGTCCAAGAGGTAAGAGATATATGTAAGCCTGGAGGCCACCATAGTATGATTGACATCTAAACCTAATATTTTAAGTCTTTTCCATTTTTGCCATCCTAAATTATGAAAATTTTTCTAAGAAAGTCTTTTTCCCTGGTTTCAAGAGGTCAAGATTATCAGTCTAATGGAAGAGACAGAAAGAAGACTAGAATTGTGAAGTGGTTGCACCAGATACTACAGATGAAGTAAAAACTATTTCAAGGACTCGTGGCTGGAAAATATTATGATGACAGTAAGGATAGGGATATCCATACAAAAGATAAATTCAAACTCTGGTTTCCTAAATTAAACAACATCATCTTTTTCTTTTTCCCTTTTTTTTTTCCTTTTTTTAATTTTTGGTTTCTAATTTTTCTATTTATTTTCTATTTCTAATTTTTTCTCTTTTTGGTTTCATGGCTGTTCAACTGTCTTAGTACTGTAAAGCCAAAGCAAGGCAGAAGTGAGTCAGAACTGCTATAAAATACCCCTGAGTCATTAAATGTATTGAACAGTATTACAAATGAGAGAAACAATCCATTCAGGCAACTCTTTCTAAAGGCCTTTAGATGCTTTATAAAAACCATAGTTACTAGCATGGCAGTTTCCACACATCAGTGAATCAAAGCTAAAAACTTGAGGAGAATTTCTCTTGAAATAGAATATTAAATCACTCCATTGAAATGGTGCCATAATCTATTTGTTTGGTGAGTGAAAAGCAGTTGGCAGTCATCTGCAGCAAGAAGGAACACAAAGAACCAACAAGCAGTGAAAAGAACAATTAAGAGCAGATGAAGTAGGGGAAAGTTTTGTCTTTACAGCTTTCAAAATATAAAATTACCAATTTAGGATGTGATTCACCCAATTTAAACAGAACCCTTTGAAAGTCAGATGTTTTCTTTCATCTAGGCAAGTGTGTAGGATGCTTCTAGAGTTACTAGAGAGACAGGCATCTTCGAGGGCCAATTCACCCAAGCCTGACAGATGCCTAAGGTAGATGAGAAGCAGAAAACAGCCATTCATTCACAATGGTGTAAAACTGAAAAACAGTATGGAGCCTGTCAGGTGGAGGCATTTTGAGTTCCTTTCACCACCAAAATCATCTTCTAGAAAATTGCTGAAAAGGACTGATCCAAGAAGGAAACCTCAGCAAACAAAATTTTGGCCCTGATGGTGTCCAAGATAACTCCTGTTGGTCTCTTACAGCTAAACTCAGATGACTGATAATAAAACACAAAACATCCTGCTCTCTGGCATAAAAGTTGTCAAGCATCACTAAAGATCAAGCCTGTGGAAATCTGACCAATCAAATTATTTCCTTTGGGATATTTGCTTGAGGGCTGAGGATCTGAAGAAATGCTGAAGGGATATGAGTCATATATCAATATTCATTGAAACAGATGAGCAGTGTTTTCTGTGGGGCAGCCAAAAGTTACAGAGGAGCTGCCCATGGGCTTGAGATGAGCCACCATGTGTATAAAGCCTCTGATGATTTATGATCACTAAAACACCAAGTCCTCCAACAAGGTAGAATTAGATTAGCAGGAAAAGAGATGGTAGATTTCTCATTTTCCGTATTATTTATTGCCACTTTTCTCTCAGAAACATCAGTATCTTCCTAAACAGTTGAAAAATGTGGCCCTAGCAGGGACAGTCAGACACTTGGCCTTTTTTTAGAGCATTTTATACTCATAAATGTGCATGCGTGCACACACACACACACACACAGACCTTTAGGAAAAACAAAACAAAACAAAAACAAACAGAAACTCATGTTTTCCCACATCTCCAAAGATCTCCTCCACTTAGTTTCAACCTTTAACTATGCAATGCAGCAGAACTTAAGGCGTGGTGTTTGTATTCAGACCGAAAGGACAGGAAAGGTAGGATTAGTTTTCTTTCCAAGGTAACACTTGCATGAGAAAAGACACAACAGTAACTGTGTCTTGTTCCATTTCTTAACTCCAAAGGATTAAATCTAACTGATTGCTTCACTTCCTCTTGCCTGACATCCAGATGTCAGGTACATGGATTGTCTGCCAGGAGATACCATACACTTTTGTCCTGTCTTACCCCAGATACACCGGAGCATGGCAAAGGATGTTCCTGTCTCATAGTCTCTTCTTCATTGCAAGCAGTTTTCCTTTCTTATCCCTTCAGCTCTTGGGAAAGGGAAATGTCTTTATTATAGATGCAACATGACCTAGAGATATACTTAGTCTTTCTGGGAATACTGCAGAGTGCTACCAAGTTGGTGAGACATGATGACTAGAATCTGAAAACCCAAAAAGACTCATTTAATAGACAGCAACCCATGCAATGAGACTGACTGTTGCATTCAAAAAATAAGATCTGAGTGTGTCTTGAAAGACAAAGAGGAAAGAAGACAGGGGGAAGAAATTTTGGATGTGAAATCAGTGTCCATATGAGAACAAGTTAGCCATGGCACCTCTGAAATAAGCTCCTGCTGCCTTTGGACAGGTTTGTGGAAGGAAGAAAACATTGCTCACCTGCAAGTTGTCCATATGAGGGAACTAACCATCAAACCAGATTTTACAGAATTCTTGGCTGAAGTATGAGTGGCTGAATGGGACAAGATTATGTTGTGCATATACCATAGGAATCTGGTGTAGATGAGAGAGTACTAAGTATTATGAATAGTCTACAAATGATATCACAGCCAGATATGAGGCTTTGGTTTCAAAACTAATAAGTTTTCGTAAGACTTTTAAGTCTAAAAATGTCAAAGGGATTTTGGCCTCTATATGCCTTTTAGATCACTCCAAAACTTAAGCTAGTGTCTCTTCATATAATGGATAGATTGTGATTCAGTATTTTTCACCTAATTAGAACTGCTTTGCTTTCAGATTATGAATCCTTGTTAATGAAATATGACCTGAGGCTTAATGAGGACTTAAAACTCAAAAACCATCAGGAGGTGTCTGTCCACTTCCACTGACTAGAATCTAGATAGCTATTTAAGTAGAATTAATATAAGATTACATTCTTACGATTGGTTTTTGGATCATGAGATGGAGTCTTATAGTTGTAGTATCAAAGCTATCCCTCTCCTCACGGAGAGGGTGGCCAGACATTGGAATGGACTTCCCAGGGAAGTGGTGGAGGCACTGTGCCTGGATGTGTTCAAGGAAAGGCTGGATGTGGCACTTAGAGCCATGGTCTAGCTGATGTGGTCGTGTTAAGTCATAGGCTGGACTTGATGATCTTAAAGGTCTTTTCCAGCCTTGGTGATTCTGTGATTCTGATTCATGTTATCTGACTGACCACCAACTCGTCTCTTTTTTGTATGGCTACTGTGTCATGCCCCTGAAAGGACTCTTGAACCTTTGTCAAGAGGTCTTCTGTGTCAACAAAAAGAGGTAAATAATTTAATGGATGAAAAATAAGCCTAGTAGAGGTTCTCTAGGTGTTAATTTGACTGATCTCAGAATTAATCAGCTGTCAATAACATATGATGTTATCACTATTCCCTCTATAATCCATGCCAACAGTGTATTCAGGTAGGTATTTATTCTAAGACATCATCATCCCATAAATATATCCAGAATTCCACAATATTTTATTTAATAAATTATTTGACTGAACTATTATCTTTTTAAATTAAAACTGCCTTCTCCTACCCTACCCCCAGCCAAAACTCTGGTTTCAGAACATCTCTTTTTTTGTGCCTTCAAGAAGCATTGAGGATGAATCTCAGAATGATGATGAGTGCAGTACCAGGTCAAATCCTCAGCTGGAGTAAATTGGTGTAATTCTATTGAAGTTACTGGTGCTTTGCTGCCAGAGTCTGATTCAAAGCCTTTGGGAATTATTTCATTGACTTGCCTGGGCTTTGGCACAGTTACAGATCTGATCCTTCAAGAGGGAATTGACAGGATAAACAAGGTTGGCAGTTGTGGGAAATGTAGGAGGGTTTTCTTGCTCTGGGTGCTGTGGTCAAATATAAGTCAAAAGAATTAGTCCCAGTTCAAAGGTGAGACTAGTCCAGTACAAAAAAAAAGGATGAAGACGTGAATTTTAATGGTAGCAAATGAATTCTTGTAGCAAGAGCAGATGAACACAGAACAGATAGGAAAACACAAGCTTTGTCTCCTTCTCATTTTGTATGAACGCCTTCATTTCGCAATCCTCTGTAACAAAAATGTGTTTACAATGTTACATATTCCATAAAACATGTTTGCTACTCAGCAATCTGCTTGCTTCTCTTAAAATGTATTTTTGTGACAAACAATCATTAAACCTCACAACCACCGTGTGCAGATAAATGAAACTAGTGCAGATATTACCATTTGGTTGACACATTTGTTTTGACATTGTAAAAAAGTGTTACGGTTTGTGCGGGTTTTTTATAAAACTCTTCCTTTTTTTCTCAGAAACAATAATATGTTCCTGCAAATGCTGCAAAAGATCAAAAGCTGTTCAGATCATATTTACAGTACTAAAAGCACAATGAATGCCCCTGTAACTGACATGTAAATTACCAAACGATGATTCAACTTCAGTCAGCTTTGCAGATGAATTGAAGGACCTTAATTCCACTTTAGCTTAGAAAGCTGATTATTCTACTGCTTGTAAGAAATCAGCTTTAATCCTCTTTTAAATGTCATTCAACAGGTTCTTTCTGCACAAAAGATGTAAATGAATTTTCCTGTACAATATCTTTTCAAATTAATTTTTCTTTCGCAGAATGTTCTTAGAAATAATTAAAATCTAGTCTATCAAACAAATAACTCTCATTTTCTCCATCTGTTCTAGAATAATAGTCAGAATGCACATCTTAGCTTTGTGATAACATAACACCATTGGCCTGCTCTTTATCCCTACTGATAGAAATGAGATCAGAGTTCAGCTCCCTGACAACATTTGCAAGTGAATATA
Source organism: Hemiprocne comata (assembly GCA_020745705.1). Taxonomy (NCBI): domain Eukaryota; kingdom Metazoa; phylum Chordata; class Aves; order Apodiformes; family Apodidae; genus Hemiprocne; species Hemiprocne comata. The sequence continues at coordinate 10,912,800 of CM036588.1, forward strand.
TATTCAAGAAAACAAAAGAATCATCTTCCTTCACGGATAAATTTGCTCTGAAAAGAACTCAGACAAATACATGCCCCTAAACAAGTCAAATTGAACACTTTAACCTTCTTGCATTATGACTTTCTTTTGTTCCTTCAGTTTCCTGCATTCATGGAGGAATTCTATGCTACACTGAGATGCTGCTAAATTAAGGACTGTCTTTTGGCACCTAGTGGTACAGTAGGTCTCAGTTCCTGATTGAAGATATCCTTATCACAGGCAAATGATAATGCTATTTTCTGTTCATGAAGGAAACTAAGTGCTAAAAATCACAGGCTGGCTGAGCCACATGTCCAGTGGGTGTAAAATCAACACATGTCCTCTGGGAGTTGTGCTGATTTACACCAATGGTATATCTGGTACCCCAGGTTAGAATGTTGTTATTTAAGAGAAATGTCCTAGATTAACTACTTATGCAAATAATATGCAACTCTGCAGACCATGTGGCATTTAATCACTCATTTCTCTTGTTTCTAATCAGAGCTTTTGCTGTCTTGGTGGCTGAAAGAAAGCTCAGCCCTGGGTTAGGACTTTGAATGATGAAAAATTGCAATGGAGAGGAAATTCACTCCTTGTTCACCTGAGTTCAGTCCTCATTCACATAAGGAAGCCGCATCAACACCTGAAATAGATTGATGCCACCAGTGGTGCATAGGTAATAGCAGGAGCTGTGTACTGTAAAATAAATTCCAGGTGGCTAGGGGTTCAGAGTCAGGGAGAATGGATATGGGACCAAAGGTGTGGAAGTAGTATGGCTAACAAGGAATTCTAACTTCAAGCCTTATTGGGTGGAGGAAGGAAAAGGAAATATTTTTCCAGAGTATGAGAACGTTGCTTTTCTGGCAGCTAACTTAAGGGCCTGGCTGTAATTTTAATAACCTTGCCTACTGTGGCAGCATTTCGTTTACCAGTCTAAACTAACTAACAAAGCTTTCATTGAATTTCTCATTTCACCTTTTCAAGCAAGAAAGTGTCTTTGTTTGCCAATCACAGTAGCAGAATCGTTCTTTTTATACAGACCTACAAGCAGGCCATGACACAGCAAAGTCTCTCAAAGCAAGTTAAAGTGGAGGAAGTCATTAAGCAAGTCATGATGATTCAAGATTGCATCCTGTGTGTTACACTTCTTTTTTTCAAAACAAAAAGGTGTAAAACTTCTACTTTTTGTATTTTGAGTGGCCTCAAGCTCAAACCCAGGATCTCATTCTCTCCTGTGATGTACAGTCACACAGCAAAACTCAGTCTTCACACTGAGGAGCTAATATTGTGAAAAGATAAGACATAAAAACAAAAGAAATGGATATTCCACACATGCAGAACATGAGCAATGTTGTAATAACTCGGTGAGTGATTTGTCCAGGGTAACGCTGAAGGTCGGTAGCAGAGGCAAGGAGTGATATTCCACACACAGCCCAAAACCTTTATCAACTCCCACCCCAATCACCCAGTGTCCTCTAACCACATGCACTGCCTACTGTGTCACACATTGTAGCACACATCACAATGACTTGGAAAATTCTCCCCTTGGTCTGTCAAGCATAAACTTATAAAGTGTTCCTGTAACACAGTTCTAAAGGCTTTGAAAGCATTAAAGAGTCTGTCTGCTAAGGATGTGTTAAGGTCACAGTGCCAGAAGCTGCTGAAGAAGAGACATTTTTCTGCAAGAGTTTGACAACAAGAAGCATCCTCCTATTCTGTGTAACAGGTGTAAAAGACTTACACTGACACTTCTCTTCCTGAAGTCCAGGGGCACCACTTGAAAATATTATCTAGCAGAAGCTGATAAAATTCAGTGACATTAATCATGATTAGTGTGACAATCCAGCCTGCAGGATAACAATAAATAATGCAAAGAAGATGCAAATGCATTGCATTTTAGCAAGCGGTGACACAACCCTATTGAAAATACCTGCACCAACTTGAGACTGAAAGGGGATTTCATGGCAGCAGGTGTCTTCACATTTAGAATGCTTGTGTATAAATATTATTAGCCAAGCCTATATTTGGCCTGATGCTTTCAGTTTGATATGATGTGAGCCAAACTTCTGTGACCCTAATGTAACTCTGTTATCTAGTTCTTATCCAAGCAGTCTCATGGCTTTTATGTGTTGAATACAAGAAAAAAAGCATAACAAGACATAAAGCCTCACTAAAAATATATATATATATATACCCTTTGTGTCAAGGACAAGGTGATATTGAGACACCCCCAAAAATTAAATCAGGCCGACAGGTCTAGGAGATATACAACATCCTAAAGCAGAAGGAGTGATTACACAAATAAATAAATAAGTAAAATAATAGCAATAGATTGTAAGAGGCAAAAACATGTCTCCTGAGTCACTGCATAGGGAACGTTATTTGTTAAGCTTCTTACATTATTCAGGCATTCAGAAAATCTTCTGGTCAGTTCCCAGGAACACTCCTCTTCCATTGTTTGCAAGAAGAAAAGTTTGGCAATCCTAGAACAGGTTGTCTTCCAAATAAAAAAACAATTTGGTCTTAAATTGTCCTCACCCTGTAGAACAATATATTGTTTAGCTCAGCTGGATAAAATCTGAGATTAGGTTATGCCTTGCTGAAGTCTCAGTGGAACTTCCAGAGAGGCTACTCCTAATGGTGGTAACTATTGACACAATGAAAATGGTTCACTATGGGTCATTCTGCTGTGCAGACACTGCAAAACAAATGATGAACTTGATGATGGAACTTGTCTTAATCCCTATTTCACTTTCTATGAAATCCGGCGATTCTTTATTGGCAATAATAAATTTATACCACTTCACTGAGCTTTTTCTTATGAATTTAACAGAAATTTGTGGCAATACATTGACTCACTTAAATGGGACCAAAATGTCACTCTTAGCTCATTTTTCACCCAAACAGCCTGAAATATTAATATAGTGACTCTTGCTTGGAGAAGCAAAGAACTTCACTAAAATCTCATTACTTGAGGTGGTTTTTTAGTGGATATAGCTACAGTAAGGCTGCAGAAGGAATGCCAGGACTAAGTACAGAAACCTCTACAACTTGAGAAAAGCTTTAAGCTGTAACAGTCCATCCTATCTCATTAGTCACAGAAAGAGTCGAGTCTCACATGATGATGCCCTATTACACGCTGACTGCCCTCCTCACTGAGAAGTTCACAGTAAGGCATTTCTGTACCAGCCTTCATGGGACTTACGAGCCCTGTTTCTTCACTTAGTTGAAGACAACTTCTCTAGACCCTTGCCAAAAACAGTGCATTTTTAGCCACTATGCTGAAAGAGGATTTACAAAGGAGCTGCCCACATGTCATATAGAGAAACTGAGGCTAAAAAAGGGGATGGTTATAAATCAAGATACCATCTCCCTTTTCCCAAGACCTGTGTGACCTGTTAAGTTATTCTGTTTCCCTAAGACAACAGCTTCTTACCCCCTCCATTATCAGGAATAAGCAACAGGCAGTAGGAAGGAATGCTACACTCCAATTCATTCTGTTTGGTTTTGGTTTGTTTTACCTTAAAAGTCTCTTTGATATTTTTATACCATCAGACAGCAGACAGCCTTTTTTTTTTTTTTTTAAAAAAAAAAAAACAAACTTCCTCCCTCTGGACAAGTAGGATATTAATATTATCCCTGTAACAAGCAGCAGAAGGAATGAAACATCTGGGTAAATACTGCAAGTGAGATTAAAACTCTCCAGCTTTCTGATGTAACCCTGTGACATAGCGTTTCTAGTGAATTAAACCAAATGTACAAGTATTTAACGACTAATCCTTTTAAGTATTTTAATGCCCCAACGAAGATTTCTTATAGGGAGAGGCAAAGCATATGTGGTTTCCGTTAGAGTCTGCCTGCAGGCAGAGGATTGAGCAGATTGGCTTTTTTTTTTTTTTTTGCCTTTTTTTTTTTTTTTTTTAAGCTCTCTCCCCCCACACACACACACCTCTTTTTAATTAATTAATATTTCCCTCCTTTTGTGTGTTTTGGCGGGCGGGCAGGCGGCCCGTGGTGCTGAATGGACAGCTCCTGCCGGCGGGGCCGAGGGGGGGCTCACCCCGCCGCCCCCCCCCCACCCCGGCCGGTAGAAGGAGGGGAAAGGGGGGGGGGGGTGGGCGTCCAAATCACAGCCTGTTTCCTGCTGCAAGAAAGAAGAGGGATACTAAACAGGCTTGCTTTCTCCCTTGGGTTACTACAAACAACTAACCTGGCTCAGGGAGCTCTTTGAAGGAAGTAGAAAAAAGTAACTTTTCATTTTAGAAACCCATCCTGCAGGGCTGTAGGTATTAAGCTGATGATAACATCCCATATATATATGTAATATATATATATTTTTAAATACACACACACCTATATACATATTCAGACTAGATATAAGGAAGAAATGTTTTACTCTGAAGGTGCTGAAACACTGGCCCAGGTTGCCCAGAGAGGTGGTAGGAGAGGTTTCCCCATCCCTGGAAACATCCAAGGTCAGGTTGGATGGGGCTCTGATCAACCTGATCCAGTTGAAGTTGTCCCTGCTCACTGAAGGGGAGTTGGACTAGATGACCTTTGAAGGTCCCTTCTATGATTCTATGATACAGAGCTTCTTTTTATGTTATAGAATTTCCTAGCCATAGGGAATAATATTTTCTTCTCTATTAATAGCCAGGCCAGTGTCATGCACTGCAGGGAGAAAAAATCAATGCTCATCACTATAAACAAAATTGATCTTCTGTTTAAGCTAATCTTTAAGGGTTGCAAAGCTAGGATCAGGGTTAAGGTTACATGGAAAGTGAATGTTCATCTTTCCAGCTGAGGGAAATATATCCTCTTCCTATGTGCTTTTGATGCACAATAACCAAAACAGTAATTTGGGGGGATATGAGTCTGGGTGCAAAGTCTACACTATGTACTTGCACATATAGAGGCAGAGGAGGTTGCTAACCATATCTCAGCAGTTCCTGTTGATGTGATGAGGAATTGCAAGCACATAAGGAGTGTTTCTGTATTCCAAACTAGTAGACCAGAGGTTCAGCTGATACAAATGGGAAGTGAATCAGTTATGTCAACATAGGTGTGTTGTTCATCTAGAGTGAAGATCTAAAATACCTCTACAAATTATTGCAAAATCTCTCTTTATCATATATACATATAAGTGCATGATGCATCTGTGTGATGTGTGTGTTTATGGGATATATGTCTATGGAGAGGAAGAGACAGGGTCTTTATTTGTTGTCACTACAAGTTTGTTTCATTAAGGAAATGGAAAAATATACATGAGCACTGTTAAAAACAACAATTATGATAAATGATATATTAATTTGACCATCATTTAATACAAGGCTCATGTCCCTTTCCCCTAAAACATATGGATCAAAGTTATATCCTGATCTTTGCTAACCTGAATACCAGTTCCTGCTTTGATCCTTAACGAATATTGCTTACTGGTGCTAAATGCACTTCCCCTGCATTTTTTTTTTTAACTCTACTCTCAGAAATAAAGTTAAGCATTTATTTCAACTAAGCACTTTGCTGAAAGGGGTCAGTAAGCTATAGCCCATTGTCTCCAAACTACTGATGAAAACATTGTACTTTGATTGCAGTTCTTATCGTACAATCAAAAATTGTTGATTGTCCCTCTTTCATTCACTGGTCTGCAAATAATCATTACAGAACAGCCAGACAATATGAATTGAGGAAAATTACTGCTGAAAATCACATTTTATGTCACAGTTTAGAGATAGAATAATTAGGCTGCCCACAGCACTAGTACACATATGTACATCTATATAACAGTATCACTGTAGGAAAGAAGGAAGGAAGGAAGGTTGGTTTTGGTTCTCAAAAATATGATAAATGCTTTTCGCTTTCAGACTATGGAACTGATATTTTATATTATTTTCAAAGACATTTTCTAGGTGAACATTATTACATTGTTATTTTCCCTTTTAATCTTCTTGTATCTTAAGTACAATACAAATCCAAATAAGTGTTTAGGATATTTTCCACAGCTCTTTGAATTCCAGGAAAGAATTCCTTTGAATTAAGATCATATTTGGCTCAGGTCCCTCATGCAAGATAGTACTAGTCTTTTACCACCTGACCCCTCCAACTTGACTAGCCTGCTGAGACCCACAGAGGTCAAAGAGACAACTGGCTTATACAGGGATTACTGATGTGAGTCGTAGATGGAGAATGGAGCTCTATCAGCACATTCATTATCAATCCTGTAGTAACTATTGTCATGTTGTGAAGGATGTCTCCTCCATCAGAGATATTCCAGAATCAGATCCTGCAGACAAGATCTTATTTCTGGAAAGAAATATTAAAATTAAAAAAATCTTATTCTACCAAATGAATTTTAATGCTCAATTTTAAAGTAATAGAAATCCTAAAATCTCTTGATTTTATGCATGAGCTATTATGACCAATTGGGAAATTAGAATATGTTTTTAAAGCATAAATACCTATTCCCTTGATGGAATCTTATGTCTCTGAAGTAGCTGGCTTCAGGTTTGGGGATACATCTTATGCATTTTAATAGCAAATGCCTGAATACTGAACCAATAAAAAAATGTATAGTGATTTCTTCACACCTACCCAGGATTCTTGGGTCAATACAAGTACCATTTTCAAGTATGTTAACAAATATATGTGTTCAGTGAAATTTATATATTACTTAACCTAAATACAGATTTATTTGAGCTATTCAGAGCAATTCCAGGCTCTTGAGGAAAGAATCTCTTTAAAATATTAATACTATTACACCTAATTTTGAAGTGTTAAGGCTACAAATTAAATGTAAGGAGTAAAAAAAAATCCATGAAAATGTATATCCTTCAGACACACAGGTGGGGAAAAAAATGGAAGAAGTCATCAATACGTGACTCATAAGCTGAGGACAAAGATGTCAGCCTTGCCTTTGAATTTACTCTTTTAAGTTTGTGACACAATCTTAATGCTATTTAAACACATAGTAGAGTGCAGTGTTTAATTAGGGAAGGAAACTTGCTCACTATTATTGCAGGTGCATAAGTATACGAGCACAGTGGAGTACACTCAATAATCTAAAGAACCTGACACTGTATTATTTATTGGAATGTCTGCATTAATTATGGATGATTCTAATATGAGGTACATATTTAATACATCACAGTCTACAGATGTTTTCATTCTCCACTACCAGAGAGAAGTTTAATGATAAGATTTTGCCTCACATATGGAAAGGCATCCAGAAAATAATATGGATAATATCATCTTAGCCAGTTAGTGATCAGGAGAATTTCAAAAGTCCTAGTTTAGCTGGTTACATGTGGGAGGTTTGGTTTAAAATTGCCCTGGGGGCTGAGACTGACAGGAGAAAAAACAAACAAACAAACAAAATTTAAGTAGATGCACTAGTTAACCATAAGATTTCTAGTTTCATCACCAGTGTTTTCTCCTGAGCAGCACAATACAAGACTGTGATTACAGATCCCACTGAACTTTGCCAGCCTAATACAAAATCCCTGTCACATATGGATTTCTCCTGTTGCCTTGGTTGAGTATGGATATTATGCTACATCAAGGAGCAGGTACAGCTTCCTATAATGCTTTCTCTAGATGTAGGCTTCAGAACTTTTCTTTGGTCGCTAGTTTAAAAAAAGTCAGTGCATGTGTCTAACAAATTTTGGTGAAGTCAGACTATTTTAAGGAAACTCTGGAGTTAAGTTTACAGAGAAAAGTGGAAATGTCAGAGAATAGTTCTCCTAACTCTAAATTTTTCAACAGCTTCCTTCTGGTCCTGAGAGATATCCTTGTTGAAACCCATAAGCTTTTCCACAAATTATTAGGTCTAGAAGGACTAGATTCAGATGTCCATATCACAGGGAGTAGAGCAAGAATTTGAACCAGGACTCCTGTTAAGTCTCAAGTCACATTTTGAGGTTTTCCACTATCATGTGATTTTCCAGAACCAGGTTTCATTCTGGTCTACTGCTAACTAGCTAACCTCATCTCATTTCATGAGCAAAGATGGTTATGTCTGTGTTTCCTTTTAACAGTTTCCCAATGTGACATTAATAGTGGAAACTATCTACAGCAGCTATATTGCTAGAGAAATCCTCAGTGAAGCACTTAGAAACTATGGTCAGAGCAAGAAAATCCATGTTCACAATTTTAAAAAAAGAAATAGAGAAAGATTCTTTAAGGGACAATCTGTGGCTTCTATGAACTCAAGGGCACAAAACACTGGTGAGATATCTGTGACTGCTTCTTTTCCCAAAAATTTAAAAGCATCAATCACTCACAAGCAAAGAGGAACTGACTGATGAGATACTGGTGTGAAGGAAGGCAAGGCTTTCATATAGAAGATTAATTAGAGTCCAGTTGGGCCTGAGATTATAACCAAACATCCCATTTCAGAACACTAAAACACACAGAATAGGAGATATTTGACAAATTATTAGATAGACAGGAAAGAGTTGACTAAAGGATTCTCCAAAATGACCGTGATTCTGCTGTAAATATGCACAAAAGTAAATATCTCCAGATAGGCACAGAATCAGAAAAGGTTTTAAGGGTAAAAAAGGTGACCTACATGAGTGAGCTAGATCAAGTAAAGGGAAAAGAGGTCTGGGAGGATTATCTAATGAAGGGAAGTAAGAGTAGTGTTTGTGAAAGGAGCAACACTGAGGAATGAAAGAAATGCACAGGAGGGCAAGATAAAGAAAGTAATATGACATTCTTCAAGTACAGAAGAGGTCAATGGAAAATAAAAGTGTCCTCTAAGAAACAGCAGAAGTAATTGAAAGAAGAAGTAGCTTTTGCTTTCAGGAGGAAGCTTGAAGTAGGGAGGGAGGTTTTCCCTTGTCCTGTTTTTTGCAGAACAGAAGAGAGGACATCTGCCACAGCCAGTCACCATGTTACCCCCTTAAGGGATGCGGTAGAGATGCTGAAAGAAATTAGAAACATGGCAGTAAAAGGCACTGCCAGAACCACAGTGTTGTGTGAAGATTGAAATAGGGGAAATCCCAAAAGGGGAAGAGTGGAGGCAGGCTGTTTTTCTTGATGCAGGTGCCTAAAGGAGAGAGAAAAGGTGAGTAGACAGCTTGAAAACACAACAGTGGCGATTAAATACATGCCTTAAAAGCTGGAGCGTGTGAAAGACCAGGATACACCAGAGGCTATTGTCAAGGAGGACCAGGTGGAGAGGCCTCCATGGAGCAGGTACAGCCCTAGGAGCCATGTAAGGGAGGCCCTAGGCAGCTTCCCCAGTAGGATCTCCATGCCTCTACAAGCCTGTGCCAAGAGATGCTGTTTTCTTGGGGTCTGTCTGGAGAGCAAAGACAGATGGGATGGGGCACTCAGCAGCTCAGGGAGATGTGGAGAAACAGGAAAGGGAAAAATGAGATGGCTGCCAGATCAGCTTCATGGAGAGGATAAATATGAAGAGCAGCTCCACGTAAGAAGTAAACCTGTGGTTGTGGGACAGGGTGCTTGAAGGAGAAAGCAGTCAGATCACCAAGACACTTATCACAAGAAATAACAGGGCAGGGTCAGGGACTGTGGGGCTCAGATGGCCCGTTGGGCCATCAATAAGCATCAGCCAGCAAGGAAGACAGAGACTAAGAAAGGTTAGGACAGGGTGAGGTGAACCAGAAAAAGGAGGGGAAGAGGGTCTATTGGCAGGCAGTCAATGGATCACCCTTACCAAGTGTCTGAAAAGTCACTTTGTAATGCAGAGGCCCCCACCTATGCCCTCCTAGTCTTTGCAGAGCCTGGTATGAATGGCGTTGATCAATATTGGCACCTTTGAAGCCATCTCACCTCTCCCTTTTGCGTCAACTCTGAGTGATGCCAGGCACCTGGGTTGAAATATAGCTGCCCTTGAGTCTTCAGGAAAGCCTCAACAAGCAGGAAGTCTTGCTGTCATCAAAGAAATTACTGGAGACACCAGTTATCCCCTTTAATTTTTGACTAATATATTCAGAGCATTTTAATTGCTTGCAAATGCATTTTCTCTGTCCCATTATGTTGCCTTTCGGCTGTTGTGGTGAGGCAGAATACAAATTTGCAAGAAGGAGGAAACATGGTGGTGGGCATCAGAGAGCTTAGCTATGTTCAGAGGGAAGAAGAATTAGGCAGTTTTTTGCAGGACATCTCTGGTCTTGTAGCTTGAGGAAACCCCCTCCAAAACTCCCCACACTCATTGCCCATTGTTGCAGTCTGTGAACTCTGTGTCAAATCTTCCTCCTTTTGTTTCCTCCTTGGAAGAGAAAAAGGAATATAATGTAATTTTTACTCTCAAACTCATTATTTTTAAAGAGAAACAAGAAGGGGGAAACCCCAGAATGTCTTACCATGGTCTCTTTTTTTTTTTTTTTTTTTTTTTTTTTTTCCCCTGGGAGTGTATAGGGTTTATTTATTTACCAGACAGAGGGTGTCTCTCTCTGTTTGGATGAGTGGAAAGGTAGGAACACAGACAGATTTGCCTGAAGATGAAGGTGGGTAGTCTGTGTGTGCATGTGGAGGGGTGGTACCTGCCCCCTTGCTCCCACCCACAGAGGTCCGGGCCTCTCTCAGGGTTTTACCTGCATGTGAAATTCAGGGAAAGGAGATGGGGTGGTGATGCCCAGCACAGAGGGGAGCCCATGGTCAGATCCACCCCCTCTGCCAGACAAAAGGGAGGAGTTAAATGGCCCAGAGGAGCAGGAAAAGGAAGAAAATATTTGCGGGGGGGGGGGAAGACAAAGGATCGACAATAGATCTGCAAACAATGGGCAGGACCCAGAGACGCAGTGATGCACAAAAGCAACCCCAGGGCTGCTTTTGGTTTATGTCAGCTGAGTGTCCCCAAAGCCCCCGAACTTCAGAGACCGCAGAGAATAGAGTGGATGGAAAATAACATTAAGCAAAAAGCCTTTGCTGCCTGCGGAAGGGGAACTTTAATTTGTGCCCTTCCCAGAAAAGAGCATCGCAGAAGATGGATCCTGTTCCAGGAATGTCCTGGCACTGCTTACCCCAGCTGTCTGTGGTGGCTTGAACATCTCTCAGAGATGTCATTCAGACACAAATAAATAAATAAATAAATCCAGAAAAAGTAGTCAGAAGTTTAGGTCCAGCAAGGACCGAATTTTGGTGACTCTCAGCAGAAGAGAAGGCTCTTAAATAGGAAATAAAATAAACAACTGGACGACCAGCAAAATGCAGGAGCTAAGCCAGGAAGGAAAAATGTAAGGAAAGTTTGTAATTTCAGACTCTTGAGTGCTGGGAAACGTTTGTAAGGCAAGCACGACTTGAGAGAGCTCTATCAGTCCAGAATGCTGCTCTCATACAGCAGCCAGACTCTGTCCCTGCAGCCTTGCACACTTCAGTGGACTATCAGGGAAACTGAGATGATCCCAGAGAGGGAGCTTGGGTTTTTTACACCCCACATCCTCACTCCTTCCAGCAGCCCAGTCAGCTTCACCGCCCAGAAGATGAATAATTAAATAAATAAACCAAACCTAAAATCCCCTTTCTGTAGCCTAGGAGCGGAAGCTAACTTTAAGCAGGGGGATAAACAACGTGCCCCGCCACAATGAAACTCAACGCGAAGTCTGTCTGCTCTCACCACCAGCTTACGGCTCTGGTTGAACCAGAAAGCTCCCAATTAACTTTCCTGAAAGAATTTCTTTCGGAGCAATTAATAAGTGCTTTGCAGTTTGACTCGCGTTATTAATTGGATTCAGAAAGAGTTAAAAGCGCAAACGCTCTATATGATTTTTAGGGTCTGCAAGCAAAGCTAACAGATGGAACTGACCAGTAACGTGCATCTGGCAAGCCGGGTTTCTTACAAACTTTCCTCCAAACAAAACCACTTTGGTGGCTTTGTTGTTGTTTGACGCGAAGTTGGGCTCCGAGCTGGCTGATGATGTGGCTGCGGGTTTGTCTGGGCTGCGTGTGAGTGGGAAGGGGGATGGAGGGGGAAGGCGTCGAACCGGGAGGACATCTCTAGCAAGACGCGTCTCTTGCTGCGGGGTGATCTCCTGGCAGCTCGGGGAAAGGAGCTGGAAAAACATAAACCTTTCACCGTGTGTGTGTGTCCTGCACTCAGAGGGGCTGGGCAGCCCCCTCCCTAGGGCAGCGCTCAGGTGAGGGGTGGTGATAACCGGACCACAGCACGCTAAGGGTTCAAAAGAAGGGAAATTGCGCTCAAACCCCTTTCCCTCCTCTCCTGCACTCGCAGTTTTCTGGAAAACAAAAATGGAATAGACAGATAGTGTCCTGTGGAGGTGACTTTGGGGAGCGCTGCCGTCCTGCAGCGCCGTGAATCACGGCAGGGACCGGGCTGCGCCCCGCGCTCCCCCGCCGGGGTCACCCCCGTCGTGTCCCCTCGGCCTGTGTCCCCCAAGGGTTTGCCTTGGCGAGGTGAAGGAAAATATTCCTCTGTCCACCCGCCTCCCCCGCCAAAAAACCCTCCAACACAAACAAAAAAAAAAAAACAGGCAGAACTAAAGTATCCCTGCGCAAATGACCGGCTGGAGGAAATCCGCCGAGCTGGGGGGTGCGGTGACCTAGATGCGTGGGACGGTGTTTGCCTTCCTCCTCGAAGCGAAGGGACACTTCAGTCTCCGTCAGAAGGGTGTGCCTAAGGTGTCTTAACTTTTTGTTGTTGTTGCTGATAGGTCTAAATTGTCCTGCTTAAAGCTGGTGTGGCTGCTCAGACTGTGCTCGCCAGACTCCAACGGGGCGTTGGAAAGAGCTGAGTTTGCCCATGTCTATGTATTCTTTTATTCTCTCAGCTACAAAATTATTGAGGAGTTAAAAAAAAAATCTGAACTTGGAAGAGTTCCTAGAATTTTCTCAAATATATATTGGGAGGAAATACTTTTATTTCACTCACATAATTAGAACTGTAGCAAATCCAAATTAAGAGAAAGATACAATTCCTTCCTTCCTTCCTTCCTTCCTTCCTTCCTTCCTTCCTTCCTTCCTTCCTTCCTTCCTTCCTTCCTTCCTTCCTTCCTTCCTTCCTTCCTTCCTTCCTTCCTTCCTTCCTTCCTTCCTTCCTTCCTTCCTTCCTTCCTTCCTTCCTTCCTTCCTTCCTTCCTTCCTTCCTTCCTTCCTTCCTTCCTTCCTTCCTTCCTTCCTTCCTTCCTTCCTTCCTTCCTTCCTTCCTTCCTTCCTTCCCTCCTTCCTTCCCTCCTTCCTTCCCTCCTTCCTTCCCTCCTTCCTTCCCTCCTTCCCTCCTTCCCTCCCTCCTTTATTCCTTCCTTTACTCCCTCTTTCCCTTTCTCCCTCTCTCCCTCCCTTTCTCCCTCCCTTTCCTTTTTTCTCCTCCTTCCCTTCCCCCCCCCAGGAGAGGCTGGCTCGTGGTCTCGGGGGTAGCCCAGCCCCACCGCGCTCCGCCGGTCGCGGGGTTTGGGGCTGACCCCTCCGCGAAACCGAGATCATCCCTTTCCCATCCCAGACAAGGCATTTCAATTCCAGTCGTGTGCCTTTGTCCATTTGTAGAAAGACAAGAGGGCTGAGTGACAGCTCCTGTTAGCCTGCCTGAACAGATACCAATAAACCCTCCCAAAACCTGGACCCTAAAAAAAAAAAAAAAAAAAAAAAAAAGAGGGAAGAGGGAGAGGGAGAGAGAGCCACATGTCTGTTTGCCTGCGGCTTATTATTAAGACACCTTCGCAGCTTAAACGCTTAAAAGCAACCCAAATTAAATGGCAATTAACAGCAAGTTACACCCTCTCCTATCTCCAGGCTTATCATTTGTGGAAGCTAGCCATCAACAGAGCCACCCTGTCGGGAACTGCCATTTGGGCTGGCATCTTCTCGGAGGGTGTGTGACTCTCCCCCCCCTCCCCAAGCTCCCCCCGGACGCTCCCCGTGCCTAGCCCTCAGTCACTTCGGGGGCTGGAGAACCAGTACCTTGGGGCAGAGAGACGGGGCAGGGAGGTGCACAGGCAGAGAGGACTTGCTCCAAGAGTGGTAACTCTTCTGACCGGTGTCATTAAGTAAATAAAGAACGTACCCCTTCAGCTTTGCGACCCAGGGCTACGCAGCCTCCGCGCATTTCCGTCATTAAAAGCCATCGGCACTTAGAAATGTCGAAGGTAAAAGGGTCACCAATGGTCTTTGGCTCATACGTACCTTTCCCTAGTTTTCTTTCTCCTATATAGACAGATGTAAATCCGTAGATCTATATATATTTTATGTATAATTCCATATAATATGTCACTGCAGTGGTACTTTGTGGTCTTACCCTAGTTTTATGTTTGAAAATGCTATTTAAAGAAGCCTATAAGATAGCATATTAGGCAGCTTTAAAAGCAGGTTGGAGTGTGGGGTGGACTTAAATTCGATGTAAAAGCAAGGGTAAAAAAAAAACAAAAAACAAAACAACAAAAAAAAAACCCCACCCAACCAAAACAAACCCCATAGTTTTGATTTAGAAAAAAAAAATACAGTTAAACAGACACACATACAAATGTGCAATCTTAGATTGTGGTCAGTATTTAAAAGCAGTATAATCAACAGGAAGGAGCACTTACCTATTGAAAATGATGGTTTAATAATATATATAAATATATATTAGCTTTATGTCTTCCCAGTAAAATGTACACAAAATACCCCCTTCGATCAGATTAGCTCCCATATTAGCCTGGGTAAGAAAAAGCATTCTAAAGAGTGGAGGAAAAAATGTATAAAAATGTTGAAAGAACCTACAGTTCCTTATTAGGCGAAGATACAATATTTATTCCTTGTCTCCTGGGATGAAGCTCCTCTATCTATTGTCCTCCCAGTTCTCAGTGCTGATGCTTAATTTTCAAAACTTCTATATTACCAAGGGACCTACGACATCAGCCAAAGAAATACCCAGCAAGTACAAAATCTGATCCAGGGAGCAGCTTTTGTGCAGAGGGAAAATTTTGTTCCTACAGGTTTTTAAGGAGGTGCATGGAAAAGCGAGAGATCTGATCTATGCAGATACATTGCAAATTCTCTCTGTCTGTAGAGATTTTTTCTAAAAAAAAATTGGGGAAATACACGAACTTTGGATTTTTCAAATTTTTCCTTCTTTTTTTTTTATTTTTTTTTTTTATTTTGGAGAGGGGAATTTTATCCAGAGTTTTGTTTCTTTTTTTTTTTCTCTTTTTTTTTTTTTTTTTTTTTTTTTTTTCCCTTCTTCTTCGGAGAACCAAAAAATGTCAACTACGTTTCCAGGTCTCGTCCACGATGCAGAGGTATTTTGTGTGTGAGAGTGAATGTGTGTCTGTGTGTGTGTGCGCGCGTGTGTGTGTGGATGTGTGTGCATGTGTGTGTGCATATGTGTGTGTGTGTATGTGCCTGTGTGGTTGTTTCCAATTTTTTTTTAAATCCATATTGGACCGTTACATTTAATTATAATCCGGCTTCAGAGATAAGTTAAAGAAGTATAGAGAGAAAATTCGTTATGACATCTGTCGCCAGAAAGGGCAACTCATTACCACGTTAAAACCGTTGCCAGAACGAAAATCAGAATAATACCCCTAATAATATAATGAAGTGGAGAGAAGTCACCACCAGTTCGCCAGGAATGGGGAGTTCTCACTAAAAAACAAGACTCCCCTTTTCTTTCGAAACGCAGGAAAAGGGGGGAGGGGGGGAATTTTGGATCTGATTCGTTATTTTAAAAAGAAAGAAAAATAGGGGTTCGAGAAAAAAGGGGGAAGGAAGAAAGGAAGAAAGAAAGGAAGGCAAGCAGGCGGCAAAGCTTTCTCAGTGTGTAAGGCTGTAACATAGAGACGGGACTTGTGTGTATTCTCGGTAGTTTCCTCTTGTTTGATGACTTTTTTGTGTGTCAGCCCCAGATATTACAGCTGTGATCAGGAGGTGGATAGATGGATGGACAGATAGAAAGATAGAGTGGTGTTGTGGGTTTTGGTTTTTTTTTTCAGTGCGTGCATTCCTTTCACATGAAGGTATTAAGGGCAGGCTGGGCTGTTTATGGTTTTTTTGAACAGACCTTTATGGCACCAGCCCAAGGTAGGAAAGGATCTTTTGTTGCTGGGGTTGCTGCTCGCAGGCTTAGACGCTTCTGCGAGAGGAGAAGCTATGCAGGACAGCGTGCTTGTAAGAACCGCACCCGGGGTTTTCAATGACAAACCTCCAGTTTTGGGGTCTTCTTTTCACTTCTTCCTTGCAGATACGTCATGACGGATCAAACAGTTACCGATTGATGCAGCTTGGATGCCTGGAGTCTGTGGCCAACTCGACCGTCGCCTATTCCTCCTCGTCTCCTCTCACTTACTCTACCACGGGCACCGAGTTCGCCTCCCCGTACTTCTCCACTAACCACCAGTACACCCCCCTGCATCACCAGTCCTTCCACTACGAGTTCCAACACAGCCACCCGGCAGTCAACCCAGACGCTTACTCCTTGAACTCTCTCCATCACTCTCAGCAATACTACCAGCAGATTCACCATGGGGAACCCACTGATTTTATCAACCTGCACAATGCGCGGGCGCTTAAGTCTTCTTGCTTGGATGAGCAGAGGAGAGAGCTGGGGTGCTTAGATGCTTACCGCCGCCACGACCTGTCTCTTATGAGCCATGGATCCCAATATGGGATGCACCCAGATCAAAGACTCCTGCCAGGACCAAGCCTCGGGCTTGCAGCCTCGGGAGCAGACGATTTGCAGGTAAATAGCATGCGATCTCCTTTCGAGGTACCCTCTTCTCCCCTCCCCCTGCCCTGATCGCCCCCCCCCCCCCCCCAACCCCCACCCTCTCCGTTTTCCTCTTCTCATACAAAGGAGGGAAGATTAATCCAAAATCCGATCCAGACTCTGTCCCCTCACAGCACAGTAGCAAGAAAAAAATGTGGAAAAAAACCCCAAGTTACCTTTCTTGGCTAAACAAAACAAAACAAATAACCCCAAAAAACCCGCGTGAATTCTGTCTCTGTGATGGCTGAGACCGTGGGGCTCATCCAGAGATCGCGGGGTGCGTGTGTGCCTGTGCGGGTCCGTGTGTGCCCTTCCCGAAGTCACACAGAAACTAAACCAAACCATACCAAAGCCACCTAAACTTTTCCTTTCTTTCGGCTCACGGAACCATTTAAAAATTTGCACGGACAGAGCAGGGAAATGTGTTAGGGAAGGGATGGAGTAAGAAAGGAGAAAAAAGGCAAGGCAGGAAATAAATCTGCTTTCCGACATAGGTACAAAGGCAAATATTCCGTTCAACTCCGAGACATAAGGTAGGGAAGAAATAAACGGGAGCAAATGTTCGTCAGAAATATTCAGTATGCTAAAAATCTCTCGCAATATCCCTTTTAGATTATAATAGAGAGAAAGATACAAGCAGATAAAGCTGAATTAATCTATCTCTGTGTCTAATAATTCATTTGTTCTCCCCTAGCCGGCATCAGGACCCATAAAAAAAATTCTATTTCTGTGTATCAAAACCTTAGCTTTATCCGCTCAGAAATTCTTTCCCCCGCACTAAAAATTCAACTCTGATATGCTGAGCTGGTAGCGTAAATAAAATTTGTTTCCAAAATTGCAAACAACGCCCTCTTGTATCTAACACCCCTTTCGCAAAATCCCCCAAATCAAAAGCAAACCTTCCTTTCCTCGATGAGCTGAGGAACTAAAGGTTTTCTGAGCAGGGGGAAGAGACAAACAGGACCGTATTTACTGTACTTACTTTTCCCCCAAATCTCGCTCCCAGTCATACAAAGCTGGCTAGGGTGGTCTTTCCAAAAAGACGTAACGGTCAAAGGTTCAGAAAAAAAAACACCCCGAAGTTTGTAAAACTCAGAAGGTTTATTTTCTTCTCTTAAAAACAAAAACACTAAAAATCCCACCCAAACCTCTATTTATATTGGAGAAAATTTTTTCTTTTTTTTTTTTTTTTTTAAGAAAGAAAATAGTCAACAAAAACCAACAACAAATAACGTTACCTTTTATATCTCTGAGGAAGAAACCCTAACTATTTAAACCTAGCTTTCTCCATTAAAATTCACGATACAATTTTATCCTCTACGGCCATTTTTTGTTTCCATTTTTCACAAGGATCTCTTTATGTTTCCCCCTCAAAAAAAAAAATAAAAAAAAAAAATCTGCCATTCACTGCTCAGCCTAACTAAAACCTATTTACTCCTTTTTATAACCACGTCTGCTGCTGATTTTTTTGTATCTGTACAAATTTTTTTTCTTTGGCAGGCACAAAGCCTTGTATTTTTCAAAAGAGGGGATTAGGAACGTTTGCAAGACAGCAGACAATGCCTAAATCCCGGGCAAAAAAAGCACCATAGTTTATCCAATTTTCGACTTAGTGCCATTCAACTGGTCATTTATGCAATGTCATCCGAGCAAACAACATGTTTCCCTTTTGAAAAAAAAAAAAAATAATAAAGAGGTTGGTTAAGCTGCTAGAGGCACATTCTTTTTATTATTTATTTAAAGAAGAAAAAAAAGCAACAGCTTTTCTTTGAAAAATATTAATTTTTCGATCTCACTCTATTCGAAAGTAAAAGGCTTAGGTCTTTGTACCTAATCTTTTCTTTATTTTTCCTCCTTCCTCTTTTGCTGGATAGAAGAGTGAGTGTACTGGGGTATCGAAAAGCCTGAGTGGTGAGAAGTTGAAAATATTCCTATTTCTCGTTATGATTAGATGATTCCTGACAAACTTGAACCCTTGCGAATATCACTTTGGGCTTAGAGGGAAGCGTTTTGATGGCGAACAGAAACCGGACTGCACGCAAATACTTTTTACCCAAAATTGTGGTCTAACCGGTCTTCCCCTTTCTCCTTAGCCTTTCTTTTTAAAACGTTCATCAGCATATGCCTCATTTCAAATGCAACAAATGTAAATATACTTTTCCCTGCACAGAATTTTAAGTGAATGTCCAATAGTTTCGAGGGCGGTTTAAGTCAGCCTAACAGATGCAAACAGTCTTGGAGCTGGAGTGGCATCTTTCAGTGCCCTAAAAAGATTTTCCATGGGCAACAAAGAAAACTGTCACACCTTTTCCCATCACCGCTTTAATTTATGCTCAGTCGCCAAGTTTTTTTCATATCGATTTCATAATCACTTTAAGGCAGAACACTTAAAATAAAAAAGGGCCTTGAAAAGGAAGGTCTTACAGGGCCAGAGCCAATATGGTGAAAATGGGGGAGAGAGCCAGGACTGTAAAGGTTGTTTTGTAAAGTGGGGTTTTTATTATGCACCGACTCTCTCCGCATTTACTTAACTCTTCACGGGCTGTTGAGTAGGTTAACACCCTTAAAGGCCTCTTTCATGTCCAATACCTCGTTTGTTTGTAGAGGAAAATGCGTCTTTAACACATTTCCACTGGGCATAGATTTAGGTTTTGGTTTGTTGTACTGTTTTTTTTTAACCCCAACATAAGGAAAAACCCAAAGAAAACTCAACCCTTTCAAGCCTTTTATCATTCCAATAAAAATATTTATTAAGAAGGGCGAAGATCCCCAAATAATCAGCCTCGTAACAGGAGAATAAAGAAGTGAGATCTCTTCGAATGGGCACCAGAAGCCCCAGGCAGGTTTTTGGATGGTTCTTCATCTCACACTCCCACATGGGTGTCTGTGTGTGTGCACACAGATGCATATTCACCCCCACCTATGTGCGGGCACACGCATTGTTACAATACCCTCACGACTCTGCAGTCGGCAAAGCCTGTCGTCTGGTGTTTGTGCTCTTTGTCTATTTCTATGCTTACTTTCTAAGTCGGTATATATGTGTCACGAAACGCAGATATTAATTTAGCTGTGTGCATAGATATAAGTATACAGCTAAACATACAAAAATACTATATAAACGTGTATTTTTACCTTTGTGCGTGCAACTGGACAGCGGGAACACAATTCTCTCAAGGCTACTTTTTTGTCTCTATCCTGCCATGTAACTGCCGAGCTAACACCCCAATTCAGGAGAAACTAGTCTTTAAATAGTAGTCAAAGTGCTAATTATTCTGCATTTCGTGGAGTAAGGGCAGACGGCAGGGTGGCCCTGGGATTTTGCCAGAGCACTGGAGTTCGATGAGATCAACTGTTTTTCCAGTTCACCTTAACTATTGTTCCTGCTCGAGTCGTGTAACAAAGCAAAAGCTATGCGGGTTTCTGGATCTGATTTCTTTCTTTCCTTTCTTTCTCTCCCCCCTCCCTCCCCCCCCACCCCCCACCCCATTACTTAAGAGCTCAGTGGAGGCCCAGTGTGGACTGGTACTGAACGGGCAAGGAGGTGTGATAAGAAGAGGTAAGAGGTTACAAATACTTACATCTTTCAATTTTTGTAAACAAAAAACCCTCTCCATTTCTCTCACTCTTTCCCTCCCCCACTGTTTAGCGCAGTTTGGATTTACTGCCGAAATGGTGATAATTTGACAGAAGTACGTTCAAACTAGCTTAGGGCGCTTCACATTTCCCAGTCCGTTTGCACTTTATCAGTGATCTGTTCCTCGGTAGCTCTCGGATACTCTCGCGGAATCCAGAGCTTTCTTGAGTCGTTTAATCGAATTGATACCTGATAGGGTGAGAAACGTGTTCCCTTGCCCGGGGCTACTAAATCGGCAGTTTGATCTCGTGTGAGGGTGAAAAGAAGGAGGATTTTTTGGAAATATGGTTTCAGTAGCGCTTTGGATCGGCTTTTGAGTGTCACTTCATTTGATACCCATCTGTCAATGTAAAAACCTAACGTCAAAGTTAGAGGAAAGATTTGGAACTCCTGTTAAATACGGATCTCTTCAGCATTTGAGAAATCTCAATGTTCGGGGGGGGGGGGGGGGGGGGGGGGCGGCGTGGTGGTGTGTTATTATCATCATCCACCATGAAGAGAAACAGAAGTAATCTAAAGCCCTAACGTAGGAACACAATTCTTACAAGCTTAAACACACGCTCATTCACAGTATAAAAAAAATAATGCAGTCGCAGAGAGGACACTTAAAGACTCCGCCTCGTGAAACGGGCATTTCTTATCCCATTATCGCCTTTCTTTATCCGTTATAGCCACTACGAAAAATAAGTATTTAGGAGATATTTTAGGTGATGTGATACTATTGTGCCAGATATCTGATTTTAGCCACGGCTTCCCTAGACAAACTTTACAGAGAAACAATAGTCACACATAACTACAGTGAGCGGGTTATACCCGCAAGAGTGTAACCCTTCGTGGCTGCCCCCTCTCTGGAAGTGTCCAAGGGCAGTTTGGATGAGGCTTGGAGCAACCCGGTCTAGTGGAAGGTGGAACTCCCATGGCTCGGGAGTTGAAACTCTATGATCTTTGAGGTACCTTCCGACTTGAACCGTTCTGTGATGCTAAGAGGGGAGGTGACTCAGAGGAAGCTTTGCCGGGGTGCTTCTCAGGACGGGTGGTGTGAGTCTCGGGGCGGGGAGGCGGGCGGTGCGGAGGCCGGCGGCGCGGTGGTGCTGAAGGGACAGCTCCCTCGGCTGCTCCGCTCCGCCCGGACCCGCCCCGCCGCGGCGGAGCCGCCCCGGCCCCGCGGCCGGAGGACGGGGGAGAGAAGCGGGGAGAGGGACGTGGGCAAGGAGAGGGAGGGACACTCCGGATGGCCCTGCCCCTCCCTGGGCACTGCTGCGGGACAGCTGGTAGCGCGACGGGCTTGAAAACTCCTGCTCAACTCATGTTGTCTGTGGCTGCGCCAGCCTAGGTCCTTCTCCCTCGGATTTCAGCGTATTCTAATTATCTCTAGGAAAAGGGATAATTATTTCGGGTTTGATCCGAAAGCTGACCTCCGATAAGTGGAGATCGTTAGCTGAAAGAGAGAAAGACAGAGTCCCCATCAGCTGGAGTCTGTGCCTGTAGTGTTTGGCTGCGGTTCTCATTTCCCAGCTGAAGGGCGGCTCAAAGCTCAGCTCAGCTCAACTACAGTTTATTCAGCTCCTGTTAAGGAGATTCCAATTACCTGTGCAGATGATTGTAGTCAAGACTCTCTCTTCTTTTCCCTCTCTCTCTTTTTAAAGGGATCAAATTATTCAAGGATTTAAAGATTGATAGTAAAGGAAATCCAGCATGAAAATGCAAGATTTTCTCTACCCTGATCTAAGTGTTGAACTACTACTGTACTGATATCCATCTCTTGGCATATTCAGTGAAGATATCAAAGGCGAGAGTATAAGTTTCAAATGTATATTAAAAATACATAATAAATATTTTGTCCGACTTCAAAAAAAAGAGATAGGTGTTACCAGTAATCAAAACATCCT